>CAMOHE010038361.1:0-34645 GCA_946598075.1 Artocarpus hirsutus | reverse complement strand
GATTGACCCGCTATGAGAATACTGCATGGATAATTGTCATAAGTGATTTTTATCACAATAGTATTATCCTAGTCCTTTGATCTGAAATCACCATGGTTTCTTACATGATAAGTTCTATATTTTGACACAATCTAATATTATCTTTAATAGGATGATGGAATATATTGTTGTTGGATATAGAGTGAATCATGTGAGGAATATGAGTGATTAAGAAGGAATTTGTCCCTCATTTATTATGAGAAAGATATCTATGGGCCTCTCAATAAGTTAGACTGAAGAAAAATGTATGACCATACTAGAATGAATTGATAAGGGTTATCAATACCAGTCTACTTAAGATCGAAAAATAATATGATTGAATAGTATAAAGATGACATAAATCATGCCTTATGTTCAATCAAGGTATCTAGAGACAAAAGGACTTTAATATTTATTGTAGATTAGGTTATGTCGGATTATTGACATTCGCATAACTTGGGTAATCATAATATTTGCTAGAGGCTGCTTATGATTTGTGGGCCAGAAATAAAATTTCAAACCCACTACGAATGTTATGTGAACCTACAAGATCGCACACTTAGAACAGACCAAGAATGAATTTTGGGTTAACTGTGTCTAGGTTCGATGAACCTGATAATATCCAGATTTGATGTACTAGATATGTCTAGGTTCAATGAATCTGACATTATCTAGATTATCTTAATCATATTCGAATTACTGACATTATCTAAATTTTTTGAATCATATTCAAGTTATAGACATTATCTAGATTTTCTAAATCATATTCGAATTACAGTTTACCCTAGTTAAAATCTGACTTTATCTCGAAGTCAATAGATATATATATATATGTTTTAGGGTTTCTAGTTGAATTAAAAAGAGAAAAGGCGTTCTCTCATTCTAAAAGAAAAAAGACATTAAAACCCTAAAATTAGAGAGAGGCATTTAACGCAAAAGAGAGGGTGCTAGCACACTAATTCGTTTTGAGAGAGAGTCTATTCGTATGGATACTTGCAAAGGGCGTTGCTCTAAGTAACAACGTCTAAATCCGATCCAGAATACTAAAAGCTCAAGTTAAGGTGTCGCTAGAGTGAACCTGCTCTCTCCCTTCCAGAATCTTGCCAGTTTTGTCATTCTGGTAAGATTCCATGACTTTTTATCAATCTAATTGAATTGCATGGATCCTGCGAGGGTTTTATAGGAATTAATTTTTGATTTTCCGCTGTGTATTTGAATCATAAAATCCAACAAAACCCAACACTTATCTTTCTTTCACTTTCCTTATTTTACTTTAGTGTTTGTACCAACTCATTAATCATAAGATCATAAACATAATGCTTCCCTTGCAGAAGACTTGAGACCATCGAACTTCGAGGTCATGTACCTCACATCTAAAAGGTCAAACTTTTACTTTACTTTCATTACCTCATAACACAGAGGCTAGTACGACACTTTTTTTTATCTTTACGTTACCTTCTTATTAACTTTAGTGAGCATGTCAAATGCAATCACATCATATGCAACACACTTGCAATTCACAACTTGTACCGTAAAATCTATTGCATAACAAATGCAACGTATTGCATAATAAATGCATTATAAAATGCAAACATATGTTGCAAATCATAACTTATCCTCTAAAACTTATTGTATGACAAATGCAACTAATTGCGTAACAAATGCATCATATAACGCAATCACATTTTGGCAAAATACAACTTCTATTTTAAAACTTATTGCATAACAAATGCATCCTAAAACTTATAACTTAAACCATAAAATATTATGCATTATCCAAATGCAAAACATACTTTAAATACTTTAAAAATCATAACTTGAACTTTTAAAAACATTATGCATATCAAGATGCAAATAGACTTTAAACATAACAGTTGCAAATTTATTGCAAATCTTGCTTTGAATCTTTAAAACTTTTTGCATGATACATGCAAACATACTTTAAAAACAACTTGCTTAACAATTGCAAACACATTTGCAAACATATATATAAGCATTTGAAAACTATTTACTCCATGCTGTAGGTGAGGTCTAAATTTACCTAGACTATGCTCTAGCGTTCTCTATTCCATTCCTGTCTCATTCCTTTTTCTTTCATTAGTCAGCTCCTGTGTTCTCATCAAATGATAGCCAATTTATTAGTTAACTTTCTTTATTATCAATCCCCTCGATTGATAATAAAATATAAACATTAACCATTCCTTCCCTTTTAACTTGACTTGTACACTATCCGTTTACCCTTGTCTTTATTTAGCCTTGTAACCTACTGGGGTTACTTTTCCTTTACTTAAACATTCCTTATTAAATATCTCGTCACACATGACGGTTACGTTACTTAACATATTATGGAACATTTTTCGTCTAAAAACGTTATGCTAAATTGGAGTGTTCGACTCCGTTTTGGTTGTTTTCTTGATAATGACGATTTTACCTTTAACGAGTTTTTGTCCATTTTGTAATTCTATAAAACCCATCACCTAACTTTAACATTTCATTACCTACATATTATAGAAAAATTGCCACTAAGAAACTTTTCCTAATATCGGGCGTTTCGGGTCCGTTTTGGTCTTTTTTTCATGAAATGACCATTTTTCCCTTAATCTCTTTCCTTTCATTCATTCCTTGACTAACTTTAAATCCTTAAAACTTAGTATCTATAATACTTACTACCTACAGTAATATAGGAAACCAACGTTTAGTTTTCACACAATTTTACAGTTTTGGCCCCAATACAAAATATCTGCATTTTTGCCCCCAGAACCAAAAATAATCTTTTTAAACCATTAGTCCCCATTTTTCATAAGGAACATTTTTGCTTAAAGTATCACATTCAAAATCCTTTGCAAAAATGACGTTTTTGCTCTTTAAAAATTTTTCCTAATTTCAACAAATTCTTGTAAAATTAAAATCTCACAATCGGTTGAGATTTTTGACAAACTGTTTGCAATGTCTAACAGTTTCGTCGAGATCTACAACTTTGGTGTTTTAATTTTTTCAAAATTTCCACGTTTAGAGGGACTTTTTGGCTGATTTCTAAATCTGCCGAAAAAGAACTTTTTCTTTCAATTTAGTCCTTGGGGCATTTGTCAAAATCCGTTTTCAATCAACATTTAGACCCTTGTAAGGGCAGTTCTAACTCTTGTTTCAATCATTTTTATACTAAATCATCATTTTTGCAAACTTAGTACTAAAATTACAAAAATAGTACTTTTTGCAAAAACTAACATTTTCAACATTTAAACCTACTTTTCACAATTTCAACATGCCATACATCACATATCCATGAAATTTCATTAAATACATGCTCAAGAACCCACATAGGTTCAAAGGAATAAAAATCAAAACAAAATTACAAAATTTCAAAACCTTGAAACTTAAAACTTACCCAAATAACACTCATTTGATTTCTAGCCTTCCAAGGGTCCTTGAACTCCTTCCTAGGCTTCATTTTCATGCAAAACACCATGAACTAATTTCCCCATTAACCCATGAAAAATCCCTTAAAAACTTACTAAAAAGTTTAGGATTTTACCTTAAAACTTGTAAAAATCCTAGAATCTCACCTGTTGAACTTAACTGGGGTTGTTTTTGCAAAGTTTTGGAGCTGAGAAATTTTTGAGAGCCTCCTTCAACGGCTGCAGTGGGAACTTGTGGGAGAAGAAGAAGAAAAATTTGTGATAAGCATGCTTTAATGCTTCTTATCACTCTTTGATGACTCATGGTAATCCATGAGTATACCCCTAGGTGGCATAAGGTGATTGGGCCACTTTTCTAGACATGTGGCCGAATAGAAAACCAAGGAGTGTCTACTTTGTAGAGCTAAAAATTTACACGGTGTAATTTTTTATCACGTAGTATTTTTCTTATAGTGTCGTGGCCACATCAGTGTATTTTCTATTCTTAGACTGTATAAAAATGTTTAACTTACTTTTTGTTCACTTTTGGAGGCCAATTATGATATTTTTTGTATCTGCATTTGCACTTAACAGTATACATGTACTACGTCGACCTCCTTTTTATACTCCATTATTCTAATACTGTACAATTTTTCATGTTATTATACAGTATTTTTTCTTAAACTGTATTTTTTATCTTAATATAATCCTTAACTTAATGCATTAAAAATTATCGGGTGTTACACATCGTATCCTTATCTACAACATGATATAAACTAAGTAAACATAAGCTTAGTAAGTACACATTTCTATCATACAACATAAAACATTTCATAAAAATCATTAGTAATGATAATCATAGTAGTGCACGAGGCACAGGTTATATAGAACATATCTTTTTATTTAAACTTTCATATTAAAACATTATTCATTTTATCTTTAGGAACCCAAGCGTTGCACCATAAACATAAACATAAACATAAACATAAACATAGTTGTACGAAAAGAGTAAGGTAGCTAATCCCAAACCAAATATACAAGTCCACCTTACGGGACAATCCACCTAGTGGGACAAATATAAACATGGGATGTGCAACGCTTAATTAAGTGATACATATATATAGATATTCCTTTAACATACCTCGACATTAAAACATTCGTTTAACCTTCTTGTTGCAACAAGAGTTTTCATGAGAAGACAACATGTAAAAATGAACTTAAAAATTATCATAAAACATATTCGTAGAACTTTTTTGTAAACTTTTATCATGTTGTAGGTGAGAATATACTTATTTGACTTGTTTGCTTACCAAACCTTAAATTAGGTGACCTTGTCATAGTTCTTGGTGTACTTGTCTTTTAAAGTGTTCATATCAATCATTCATATAATACATAAAATTAATATTCATCTTCATGATACCACTTAATACCATGTTACATAATCATACATCATTCTTGATGAAACAAAGTATCTTTGAGTCACAAACATGCACTTAAAGTCAAGAAACATAAAAACAAAAAACTTAACATTTAATCACTTAGAGAAATTAATCTCAACTTAGAAGCATGAATAAATTGTAAGGATTATTCCATAACATAGCTAACATATATAAACATCATTCAAATTTCTTCTCTTGAAAATATTAATCCAAAATACCTTTTTTGAATTTTTAAAACATTCGTGTCAATCTGCTAATCATAAAAACTGATTGATCTTCAAGGATTCATAACCCTATATCTTTTAATTCATATTCAACTAAAGCATGAAAATTTGCAAGAATAAAGTTAATACATGTATATAACGCTCAGATTTTCTTTAGCCATAAAAATTTCATTTCTCAATTTAAAGAAATCATATAATCAATATTACAAAATCTACTAGCAAAGCCTAGGCAGTAAGCAATCCTAATTAAAAATTATGGATCAAATTATTTATGCCATAAAATAATTTATAAAAATTACCACATAGAATAGACATATAAAATCCTAATATTCCAAAATTTAGTCTCAAATAAATTTAAAATAATTCAAAACGTACGTTCAAATTCAAATTTAATATTAATATTAGATACGTTAAACAGTGAATATGTTTCATTCAAACATTTTTATAAAATCAAATATGTATAATATGCTTCTCAAATTTTTATGTGACATTGTTAACACATTAATAAAGGTTAAAAAAATAATAAATCATGTAAACACATTTAAAGTTATGGTTTTATCATCTCATGAATTACATAGAGCATATCAGGCATATATTTATAACCACTGAATACTTGGCAATCAACGAATTTTATCTTAAAACATAATAAGGATATAAAGCTAATTTTTTAAAGAATCAAAAGACGCTTTTGGACCATAAAATGAACTCTACAAAACATAAATACAAATCTGCCAGCAAATAAACTTTCATGAGTTGTGTTTGATTGAAAGCTCATAACCCTAAAAATATTTTGAATGAAAATTTATGAAAAAAATCACAAACATTCTTAAGATGTATATCCACATCATATCCAAAAATTGTAGCAAAATAAAATCATTTCATTCCAAGACATTACCAGCAACCTTACCGACTAACCAAAAACTTGAATAATTCTCATATCACACTCCAATAACAAAACATTATTTTCATGAAATTTCATGATATCATATGAATATAAATGCTTTGAATCATAAAATAACATTGTTACAATCAAAGTAATAAATAAAATAATTTATTTTTCATACAAATATACATGAAATCATATTTACAACTTAAAATAACAATTTTCTAACAAAGTTTGTCACAAAACAATATATATCAATTCTAAAAATTCAAAACCATAAAAAACTTTAAACTATACCTTAAATTCTTATGTTGTCTTCAACAAATACAATAGAATTACACCCAAAATCTCCAAAAAGAATTCCTTCTACTTTTGCTTGAAAGAAAATATGAGTAATGAATTATTGGCTTTGAGGATTAGAGAGATGATGGAGGCTTATGAAATAAAATTTGAGAGGGGGTAAGGAAGAGAATTTTCTTAACTCGAAATTAAGAGGATGAAGACTTTGGTGGCTTAAAGGTATATTTATAGGTTTGTAAGAGAAAAGAGATTAGATGAATGTAGAAAACTCTAATCCTAATCTAATTAGGTTTTTTCCTTTTTTTAGATGAGTGTAATCCTAATCTAATTAAGTTTCTCTACTTTTTTTATGAGTGTAATCTTAATCTAATTAGGTTTCCTTTTTTTCCTTTTTTTTTTCTTTTTTTTCTTTTCCCACGGTAAAATTTTTTTTTCTTCTTTTTGTTTTTTACATTTTTGTTGATCTTAATATATATAATATAATATAATAAACATATAAATGGTTATATATAATATAATATAATAGAAATAACGTAATATAATATAATTATAATATATAATTATTTATGCACAACAATAATATTTACTCCCGTGACCCAAAACAAATATTAATTTATACATCATTTCTTGGATACTTTATATTATCGAGTTTCTTATCGCTATCATAAAAATGTTATACATGTAATTATCATGACATCATAAATATTATAAAAATAATCAAATATGCAATACAATTTATGTCTAAAAAAATACTTTATGCTTATCATCATTTTTTTGACATGAACATCCCAAGCACATCGATCCCTTGTGGCTGTCACCTGTGATATTACTAAACAAAAAATTAATTTACCTAACATAAATAATAATAGCACTTAAAATATCACATTCTAACATCAAATTAACTTATCCATAAAATAAAACGATGGGCATTACGTAACATTTATATACTAAATTGATAGTCACATTAATAATCATGAAACTTTTTTTATGTTTATTAAAGTATTCACAATTTATATAAGCAACCAAAATAATTATAAATGTTACTTTATTTATTTATTAACAATATGTATAATGTAAATGCTTATAGGGAATTAAGCCAACAAAGAAAACATAAGATTTTAGATATACATGTTACATGTTACTTGCATCTTCATCTAGAAGAAGAAGAAGAAAAGAAAAGGCTAGTTTGCTTTGAATTAATTTATTGTCTATATGTTTTTCTTGTGATTTCTTTGGTACTTCCTCCTCGATGCATTCTGTGAAACGTTCATAATAACAAGCCCTATACGTTTTTTATGTTTTTGATCTGTGTTTCACTTGCACTTTCCATATTCTACTTGCCTCATTTGCACAATTAAAGATCCATTCCAATATTGCAGATGCACTAAACTTGTCACTCTTTGAGTGTGAAGGAGAATCATGAGAGGCATGCACAACAACAACGACGACAACAAACATAATAGACGTAATCATCGTCACCAAATTGTCGCTAAGATTTTCTCTGCCCAATTGTCTCATCGTTTGTCTTTGTTTTTTTTTTTTTTTTCAATTATTTACCCCAGCATCAACAATTATTTATATTTCAAACCCTTTGCAATGCTTGAGTTATTTAAAATTTTGTAGAATGAACAGTTGTATTTTGGATACTAATGTTTTGATTTTTTTAGTTATTTATGAAATTAATAATGACGGGCCAATCTATGATATCTTTTTATATATATTGCAATTTCTAACTTATAATAACCTAGAAAGGGTAAATTTACTCGTAGTGATTTTTGGGGTCAACTTTGTCGAAGTTTTTCTTTTTTTTTTTTTTTTTTTTTTTTGAGAGATTGTCCATGTTTAAACATGCTGAAAAGCTAAGTTATGTATATAATAAAATAGGAAAGCACATAAAAATGCCTTTGGACCAACTAAAACCTCACCTGGTGGTTAAGTGACAGAGCCTTGGCTCTTCACTCGTTAACCATACACAACTGCTTTAAAGGAAAAAAAAAAAAAAAAGAAAATAAAACCCAAAGGATAATCATTAAGAAGGAATATTATTCATATTGTTATATTGACTTTTTATAATTAATTTAAAGTTGGTGTCTTCCCCCAATTACGCTAAATTATTTTTCAGATATGCGGAGTTGTATGAAAATCCTAATTTTTGTCGATAATTACTTGAAATGGATTAATTTTATAAAGAACAAATTTGATTGGATCATTTTTTGGAAACTTGCTCTTTTGTGTGTTTTTTTTTTGGGTTGGGTTGGGGGGGGGGGGTTGGGGCGGGGGTGTCTTTTTGACTGCATTATTCTCTGGTTTCCTTTTCTTAATTTTTTAACAGGGTCATTCGATTATACGCTTACGCTTACGCTTTTTGTCTTTTGTTGAATTTTCTTAGCAAGAAAATACTCCGTTTTTAAAAGGATAAAATGTCATATTAATCAATATTACATTATTTTACCTCTCATGTCACCGCAGGCCGGATCGTGACGGATCCAACGCTGAGCAAGCTGGCCGTGGGGACATAAGGCTGAGGTTAGACAATCAACTCACCCAACCTTTGCATTTTGGAGTTTATTTACTGATTTACCAAACAAGACATTGACTTGAAATGATCTCAGTTGAACTAAATCCCAAAGCCATGGCTGTATATATTTACAAGCATAAACATGATACACAAATTCTTAAAGACAATACAAAGATACCAAAACGTAAGCATTCAGTTCCTGTCTCTTATTTAAACGTAAATTGCATAAACCATACCAACATTCTCATTTACTGATCATCAACAATGCCAATTGAAACAGGGTTTTGAATCAGTAAAATTTTTTTTCCCTTTTCCTTTTTTTTCCCCCTTTCTTTCCCCTTTTCAGTCTCTTATTTTTCCAGACAATCCGAGCACAATCACATGGCAGCAGCACTTCATCACACCAACGAAAAATGAGAATTACACCCCAAATTCGTCAGTCCACCAATGCATCATCGCTTCTGGTTCCAATCAGTCATCTGATCGTCTTGGATTAAGTTATTCTCCGCTAAGTACTCCACAAACTCATCGATGAGATATGGCCAAGCACCTTCTGCGTCGTAATTCGACAGCAATGGGTCTACCGTCTGCAAACACAAACACAATAGAAACCAATTAATATTTTCTAATTTGCATCATCAATCAGAGCAAGTCCAATTCCTACACATGCTCAAGTTGGTATATTTTTGTGTTGCTGTACTTTTCATATGCTTCATTACGCAGCATAAAGAGACACTACCCCCTGTAGTTTCAGTGCCAAGCAAGTATGGTATTGCTTTTGGAAGTCCTAAAACTACCATGCACATAACACTATACAAGTAATGTGTTTGTTGAAAACGCATAAAAATACTTTGCACAGAAACCAATGCCTACAATTATATAAAGAAATTAAATTTTTTTTTTATGATTATTTTTATTTTTAACTTTCACTTCAATTTCTCCTATTGCTCCCAAAAAAAAAAAAAAATACTACTACTTCTGAAAGCACAAATCCCAAACTGTTGCTTTGAGATAGATCCAGTGTACTGATATACATGCAATAATCCTTTATATTGAAGACTTCTCTTGCAGCATTCCCAGACCTCTTATTTAGTAAGCATAAGACCGAGCGCACAAAGATCATTCATGAGGGCAGAATGCCAAAAAATAAATAACAGAAACAGAAACAGGGGGCAAGGGAATTATTTCAATGTGGGAGATGAGAATTGCTCCAGCAAGCAGACTAGCAATCATAGGAACAGGTACCTCACCTAATACTGTAGACAAATATGTTTGATTGAAGCCTTCGGGCTCCATCAAAAAGAAATGACAAAAGCATAAAATTAGATGCATCATAGTACCTTTGCAAACTCCAATAGTTGAGACCATGTGTCCCTTGAGATCGCTTTATTGTGCCGAGCCTGAATCAAGATGAATGTTTTTAAAATAGTAGACATAAAATACCCAGAGTAGAAAAGAATAATAATATCGTAAAAGAAGCAAGCTTGAAAACTTATAATAAAAAGCAATCCTAATAATAGAGGAACAGGATCAAATAATCTTTTTGATAAGTAATGTCTTCAAATCAGCCATAAAGCTAAATCGCACAATAGGCATAAAGGATCATAGCGATTCGGAGTAGTTTTATATCCTACAATGAAATTGAACACACTGTTGCTCTCCCCCTACTTTTTTCTACTCTCTTAGACTTCCTGCCATTCTACTTCAATCGGCAAGTTGCGAAGATGTGACAGGATGAGCGATACCAAAAAACATAGAACAAATAATGTACGATCGAGTACTCATTTCCGAGGGAAAAAAAATTGGATTTGAAAATACTTTCCTATGCAGGTATTCCAGTGACCTAATACTTATCAGCCAAGCGTCTAAAAGACTCGGGGTCCATACTGAAGCCTCAATTCTTGGAAGTTCACTGACACAACCTCAACCAATGATCATAAACCATAGAGAGACGGGGAAATCACTAACTCTCCTTTCCATTCTATTCTTAATAGAAGCAAAGGTTCAGAGACCCTTGGAGTTGAAGAGGAAATCATTGGTACAAGCCCATGTAAGAAGAAATAATACTCCTTAAAATTGAAGACAAAAAAATGTTTAACGACAAAGAAGAAAAGAAGATTCAAAAAATAATTTGAAGAGAAGATATAAATCCTCAAAATTGAAGAAAAAACGCGTACTGAGGATATTGGGGAAAAAAAGGTACATAAGAACAAGGGCAAATTACAATTGCACAAGCTGCAATTTGACCATTTTGAAAAAAAAATCCCAGCATATTCAAGAATTTACGGAGAGATACCGCCGCATTCGAAATTTCTTTCAGTTTCTACCCTTGGAAGAGAGAACAAACCATAAAGCATCACAATTTTTTTCTAACCGTTACAGGGATACATGCCACAAACATCGAACGGTATATCGCCGTATATTTAAGAATGAGATATTACTTCTGCATAAAGTTGAAACTTGAAACTGGATGAGCACACCCATAATATTTCATAGTGAACAAATTATCAGCAAATACGAAAGAGTTTGTCAGTGTCGACTCAAATTATAACAATCTTTATATATAATGTTGACTAAATCTATAAGGAGTACTTATACTAAAATTCGCAATTAGTATCACATTTCCTTCTACAAAGACGAACCAAACTTTTAGCATACAAGAAATTATTTACATGGTAGCTCGATCAGGTAATACAACTTAGTTTGATCACTATAAGAAACTTTATGGAATTGCTATGGTGAAACCTAGAAGCATACTATCTGATGACAGATAGAAAATGAAAATAGAATCAACATTCAAAAGCATTTATTTAGGATTATTATTAACATTTGGGGTTACTTAAATTTAGGAATTAGATTTGGTTTCGAATTTGAATTGCTTTAGGATTCTCTACTTTTATAGATAAGAATTTTATGTTACATTAATTTTCAGTTTTGATGATCAATGAAATTGAGATTTCCAGTTGTTCCTCGAGTACTTGTTCTCTTCCTTGTTCTTCTCTCTAAATTCTATCCCTTTTCTTAAATTTATCCTGGTTCTACATCATCCCTCAAAAGCAACATACTCCCAAAGCAATTCAGTAGAAAATACGCCTGCCGCAAAACCCATTCTCCAACTATACAATATTGGAAAGTAATTCCGACACCAATGGCTCTATTTAGGGAAATGATTAGACAGACATTGACAGCTGATTAAATAGCAAAGAATATTGCATGCGACAGTAGGTGAACCCAACAAAGACTTGGCTCTATCACATATTGAACAGCTAATCAAATAGCATACGTACTGATTTTGCACAAACACTCAAAAGAAACATACTGTTACTCCATAGTTACCTGTAAAAACTGACACCAGTGATCCACCAGTGGCCACTGCTTTTCAGCAAATAGTAATTGCCACATCCCGATAGCAGTATCCAAAGCCAAAGACTTTTGACCCTGATTAGAGGGATAGAAGAATAAAGATGAATAGGGATAGCAATTTATTTGTACAGACAGAACATCTAGGAATGAGAATATTTAATAGGCAATGCCGACAGCTTAAGGCACAGACCACCGAAGTATGAAAATATTTAGAAAAAAAAAAATCCCCATTATTTTCAAATTTTAAACTGTAATATCAAAATAGTGGATTCATGTATGATTCTACCCAGGGTAGCTAATCTCCCATTAGGTCACAAAAAAGGACCGAGATTAAACAAAAAACATATTTGATGGTGTAAAGAGGGCTGATCCTGAAGCTGAATCTGATTTAAATTTAATTTAATGTCCATGCTTTAAGTGACTATATAATAGAGGAATTGTGCGTGTGTGCGTGCGTTTAGTTTATATACGCAAACAATACTAGGATCTTGGTCTACTAGAGATGTAATATTTGAACATAAGATTTATTATATAATTTAACCTTCATCAGCATTTTTGATCATCAAGATAGGAAACCAAATTATCTACAATAAAACATACCTTTTCCTTTGCCCATCCAAAAGCAAAGTTGTATATCTCTCGGAACTTTTCTGAAAATTAAAAAAAGCAAAAACTTATTTGTTTTATAAGAAGAATGCAAGGCTTAAAAAAAAAATAATAATAAAATAAATAAAATAAGCCGGAGCTTTTTCAACAAAGTTATCCATAAAATATAAGATTAATGCATTTATACAGCAGAGTACAAGTCTACAACACAATTACAGCACTTCTACACATACGTTCATCTTTCAGCTCAGAGCGCATGAAAGGTATTCTTTCACAGAACTTTTCCAGACTATCTATCCTGCCATTAAAAAGAAAAACTCAATTATTGTCTAGCATTCTACTTTTTAACATTTAGATTTACAAGTGAAACAAAGTAAGTATCAAATATTTCAAAACTCACCCTACTGCTTGTAATCCTCCTATAAACTCCTGCTTGGAAAATTCACACATGGTAGCGGCCTTCATATGCCATGAAACAACTAGCTGTTTGAACCCATGGTCCAAAGAAACCAGCAAAATCATTATCAGGGGTTGAAAGAGATGAAGAGGCGAACAAATACATTCGGAATGGAAATTTTAAAAAACTTATACGTTGATTAAAGCACATTTAGCATATTAAATATATATACATATAGCAATTTGTTTTCCCCGTTTTATAGTAGTTCTATACAAATTTAACTAACCTCTTGTCTCAGAACCAGGAACAAATCCATCCAAAAATATAACATACCAAATTTTTTAACAGCCTAGCTTTAACAAAACAAAACAAAACAAAAAAATAAAACACAAATAGATATATAAATAAAACAAAACTTGGAAATTCATAAATTTTGGAAGGGAACAGAATAAAAAATAAGAAACGACGATCATTATATTGGCATTATCAAAGAATTCTTATTTATTCTTGGACTGTGATACAACTCATTTGTATTGACACGAAAGCCTTTCAAGTTTTCATCCCCCACGTACCTGATCACCCTTCCTATCAAAAAGAATTGTCGGAAATGAAAGGTGGCAAGTACGGTTTTTTGTTGAGTTTCCATTTGCATAAAATTATATTTGTTCGCTTTGGAATTATCTTATCTGACACTCTTTTAAATGGTTAGTGTTAGTCTGGAAACTCAAGTTTTTCTCCTCAATCATCAGTTCTTCACCCCATTTGTTCCTCCTCCCGCTCCTTCAAATCAAGGCTCTTGTTCTTATCCTTCTCTCTACTCACTACTCTTTTCTTTTGACTTTTGATAACTATCTCCCTTCCTTCTACCAGCTCACTTCTCTTTCTTCTCTGCTATTCATCTCTCCTCTGCACCTTGTTTCTTCTCTTCTATGTAAAAGTCATTATAAACTCAAAACAACAGGATAATGAAGACAAGGCTTAAAAAAAAAGGGAACCCACACCCAACCAACTAGAAAACCTTCACATCTTGCACAAATTTCAAAAACTTCCCGATATGTTACGACCCAAATGGTCATTGTTTTAACAATATTTAAATAACACAAAAAATGCAAAAGAACATTTAAGAGAATTAATTATTTGTCCCCTCGAGGGCAGGAATTATAAGGGAAATATATTTCTAATAACCACCAATCAAATGCAAATTTATTTAGATATAATATACATACCATGACTATATCTTGAGGATCCACCTGTCCAATACAGTGGGACCAAACATCATTTAAGTGAAAAACAATGATAGCAATAAGACATCAGCTCAAGCAGTACTACACTATTTCTTCTTTTTTTTTTTTTTCCTTCTTTAAATCTCGAGAGACCATATATTTTCTTGACATAAATGAAAGGTGGTTGAACCAGAGCAATTATAGTCTATGAAGAATTTTATAACAATCAAAATGTTACCTGAAGATCATTGCAAAGGAGAGTAATGCCATCAGCTAGTATCATATCGACATATGGATCTGTAAGAAGACTTCAGTATTTAAGTAAACAGAAATTCTGCTAAACTACATACATTTTTTTTTTTTTTTCTGATACAATGCTAGTTGTTTCCAGAATTTGAACCTGGGACCTTTCCTTTAATCCCACCCCACCCTAACCAACTAGGCCAGCACCCGTTGGCATACATTTTCACTCATACATTTCCCCAAGCTCATAGCACATTTCACTGCTTCCTTTTCCTATGTCTACTCCAACCAGAGCAGAAAACTCATGCCCAATTTTTTTTTTTTTTAACAATAGAGTTTTTCTTCCTTCTGCCTCTTCTTCTTCTCTCTTCTTTTCTAATAAAGCAGAAACATGATTAGGCTTCATTGATGCTACACTTCCAAGTACACAAGACCAAAATGCACATGTAATCATTGATAAGCATACAAAACTTGCTTGGCAATATTATATTGGCCTCATGACTTTATGGTAAGTACCATAGAAACTGTGTAGTTATAGTCTTCAAGGGGATTGAGAGAAATGGAAATTTAAACCTTGCCTTTATATCTATTGTAAAGCTTCTCCAAGTGTCTAGTATCAGTAAATGATTTAAACTGGGGGTGGCTGTAGAATACATCAAATGCTCCTTCAAGATGCCAATCACTGGCCTTCAAAGCCTGCAGGGCAACTTTTTCACTGCACAAAACAAAAAGTTCATTTTCACATGAACCAAACTCCAAATGATTTACATACCATCCCGTAAATAACTTATGATACAGAGAAAGATTTGATTATCGGTACCTTGCACCAGTTATTGTCATGAACTGCTGGACTTTGTCACGGTGGCCCCTACCCAACTTATTCTGAAAATAAATAAATATATAAATATATATATAATATGTATAACATAAGACAAAAATCAAAAACTAGTCTTTTTGTACAGAATATCTCAGTAGACAAAGACAAACAAACGCAAAAAAGAACACTACCAAAAGCAATATTGAAGGAAACACTGTACTTTTTCTTAAGAAACCCAAAATGCATGAAAAGAGAAAATACAGACAAAGAGAGAGAATAGAAGTACAAGGAGAGAAAATCTTCCAGTGACAAAATGGAAGGAGAAGAAGAAAAAACAAAGAAAAGGGTATGAGAACAAAAGCATCAACAAACTCAATAGTTACAGAAGTCAGAAGCTATGAAACAACACACCTCTAAAATCTAAACCCCAAATGAATAAGGCCAAAGGGGTGTCTCCAAAATCTTTAGTGGCAGAAACCTATGATGGCGCCTTTACCTTTCTCCCACAAAAATAAATCTTCCTATATAACCGCTTCAAAAAGCCTCCAATTTTTTTCCACCCCAAAACCTAAAGTAAAGCATTCACTGTACAGACCCACAGCACTTTTCCTCGCTCTCTTCAACCAAAAACTACAAAAGACATTGCCAACAAAGATTAAGCCTTATTTCCAAAAGCGTTCAGCTTTCATTAAATTGCCACCACAAAAATCTTAGAGCAAAGGGACCCTGAGAAATAATTGTCCATCACCTTAGAGCTAATAAAGGAACCACCACCAAATAGGATAAACATACAGTAAAAAAAAATGCGGCAGACAGACTTCCAGCGACTTTGATAGGAAGTCGTAACACAATTGACAATATGCAAGTTCCAGCCGCTAGTTTTTGTATGGTATTCTGGTACTCGTATTCATATTTCCTTTTGGGGTGTCTTTTTTCCCTCTTGTTTCCTCCTTTTTTTTCCATCCTTCTGTTGAATCAATTCTTCTTCAATTAATAAAACTTTTCAGTTTCTTACCAAAAAAAATTTAAGAAAATAAATACCATCTGACTACACTCAATCGTCCAAACTCATAAGAAATCTCTTCTAAGGGAAACCTCAACCACCAATAACCCAAACTCAATTTCATATTTCCCACTCTCAATACACCATACCCTTTGACACAGAGATCACTTTGATTGCTTCCCAACAAATCGAATCTTTAAACCATTCCTTCTTGACTTCCCACAAGCCCACTCACCCCCACCCCACCCCACCCCACCCCCCACCCAAAAAAATAAATAAACAAATAATTTAAATAAATAAATAAAATAAAATAAGCCCTCTTGTCATTTTCTCCATAAAATTATACACTGAATTTGGAAGTTTTACTTTCATCACTGAGCATATTCAAAAATAAAAACATAGTTTACACTAATACAAACAAATTCGAATTCCGTACAGCATAATCATTGTCCTTATGCAATAATCACACTTACGAAGAATAAAAAATGATGTAAAAAAGCAACCCACGATAAGCCTATATCAAATAAAAAGGGAAAAAAAAGAAAGAAAAAATAACTAAATACATACCTTTCCTACCAGCCAGGGAAAAAAATAAAATGATCTACTAAACTTCTAAGATTCTTTTCACCTTTACGAAAAAAGGTAAAAGTACATAATTTGCAAACGAAAATACTATTTTCTTGAAGCAGATAACTTTTTTCTTCTTAACTAAGCTAAACAGGATTGACTAATATATAATCAACTGATTTCATTTCCAAGGAAAACAGAGAAACGAAAATAGATAGATATCTATATGGTTTTACCTAGAGCGAACAATTTCCTATACAACCAATAAAGATCTTGAAACAGAAACTCAAAGAATACGAACTGAAGAATTTCTTCAGAAACCATTATCAAGAATCTCGAAACATTTTTTTTTTTTAAGAACCAAAAAGAAAATGAAATTGAAAGACGCGTAAGGAGATATAAGTCACTAACCATTTCGATTGGAGGAGGTAGAAAGAGCAACAAGCGAAATTCCTCGAGTTTCTGGAGAGAGAAAGAGAGATTCTTGAGAGAGAAAGTTAGGGTTTGTCGAGCTCTTTTCTTTTTTCCCTCCCACAGAAGCACTTCTCACTGTTGGCTTGGCTTGCCCTCTCTCTCTCTCTCTCTCTCTGCATCTCTCTCAATTTCGGTGGGCTGGCTTTTAATTGTTTTGTCTTCAAAAAATTATAAAATAAATTTGTGCCCTTTTTTTTTTTTGTCTTTTCTAATTAATCTCGTGGCATTTAATTGTCCTGTTTTTTAAAAAAATTATAAAATAAAATTTCTTCTGTTGTCTTTTCTAATTAATCTCGTCCGTTCATCGTTGAAGGCTTTTACGGACTCATATTTTGTGTTATTAATTAATGAAATGGATTTCATTCAAAAGTCATCAACTTTGATGACAGGACTAGTGCAGAAGGGAGCTACACTACAAAAGCATAATTTAAAGTGGGTTGCTTGATTTCCCTTTCTATGGGACGTGCTAACTATTTCAGCCGAACACGATGTTTGGTTTACGGGTTTAAGCCAAACAATTTAGTTTGAATACAAATTAATGCCAAACTAAACCTTGCTAATTTCATGATAGTTATTGAGTTTAGGGATAAACAAGAGTCATTTCTATAAAGAATTCATTTTAATTAATAAGTTATCAATTTTTTAAATAAACTAGGGGTTTTAAATTAATTAACTAAACTACTTGTAACGACCCGCCATTTCGAACAGTCACTTTACTTTCATAAACTTCGTTCTTAAACAGTAATCTTACTTACTTAGTAAGAAAAATACTGAATTAAAATTTTTTTTTCTTTAAACATTCTTTTTAACGTATTCAAAAACTGTTGCGATCTTTGTCACCATTCAAGTCGAGACCTCGCTCAACATTAGCCTTTAAGACCATTTCAAATCATTTTTTAAAACTTAATAAGAAATATTTACTAAAACATATCTTAAATCTTAACTTTATAATTATATAAAACAGTTCATAAACTGTATCTCAAATCTTTGACAACAATTCGTAAAGCTGAAATTTTCTTAATACTTTTAAACACTATACTAAATAATGGAAAATATTTTCTTTGTATAGCTGAAGCAAACAGTGATGGTATCCATACCCAAATCTTCGCATCCGTCTTTCGTAGCACCCAGCTCTTCTAACGGGTCCTACTGGTCACCCATAAAACTACCTACAGCATGAAAAACTTTTAATGAGTTTTCGCTCAGTAAGTTCAAAAAAAATCTCACAAAGCATTTAAACATGCTTTAAAAACTTTCCTCATAATACCCTTCTTTTGAAATATTTTTCATAAACGTATTTCATAAATATTTTTCATAAAACATTTATAAAACGTTTTTCATAAACGTTTTCATAACACATTTCTAGAACGTTTGTGTAAATATTTTTCATAAAGCATTTTTTATACGTTTTTCATAACACGTCGTTTATAACCCTCTTTTTGTAAACATGAAAATGTTTTCCATAAACACTTAACATAAATATTCCTCAGAATGTTTTTCATAGCATTTATATATTCCATAAGAAGGAAAACAAGCAAAACTAAAATGTATGTTTCTATTTATACTCCATTATGTACTTTCAGTTATGAATGTCTTATGAATATTCTTTTCTTATTTTAACTTTCTATTCCCGTGTCTTAACTTTCCTTATCTTACTTTAACCTTGCATCCTTGTCCTTATCTTTCTTTATCTTACATTCACATTCCTTATTCTACTTTAGTGTTCATACTAACTCATTAATCATGAGATCATAAACATGATGCTTCCTTTGCGGAAGACTTGAGATCATCGAACTTCGAGGTCATGTACCTCACATCTAAGAGGTCAAACTTTAACTTTACTTTCATTACCTCATAACAAAGAGGCTGGTACGATACTTCCTTTTATCTTTGCGTTACCTTCTTATTAACTTTAGTGAGCATGTCAAATGCAATCACATTATATGCAAACATACTTACAATTCATAGCTTGTACTATAAAATCTATTGCACAACAAATGCAACTTATTATTAACCTTAGTGAGCATGTCAAATGCAATCACATTATATACAAACATACTTACAATTCATAGCTTGTACTATAAAATCTATTGCACAACAAATGCAACTTATTACATAATAAATGCATTATAAAATGCAAACACATTTTACAAACCATAACTTATCCTCTAAAACTTATTGCATGACAAATTCAACTTATTACATAACAAATGCAACATAAAACGCAAACACAGTTTGCAAACCATTTGTATTATGAAACTTATTGCATAACATATGCAACTCATCGCATAACAATTACGTCATAAAACTTAAAACTTAAACTATAAAATATTATGCATTATCAAAATGCAAAACATACTTTAAATACTTTGAAAATCATAACTTGAACTTTTTAAAACATTATGCATATCAATATGCAAATAAACTTTAAACACAGTACTTGCAAATTCATTACAAATCTCTCTTTAAATCTCTAAAACTTTTTTCATAATACATGCAAACATACTTTAAAAGAAACTTGCATAATAATTGCAAACTCATTTGCAAACATACATATATAAGCATTTGGAAACTATTTATTTCATGTTGTAGGTAAGGTCTGAACTTACCTGTCTATAGCTTTAACATTCTCTATTCCGTTCCTATCTCGTTCCTTTTCCTTCCATTGGTTGGCTTCTGTGTCCTGATCAAATGACAGCCGACTCATCAATTAACTTTCTTTTTATCAATCTACTCGATTGATAATAAAACGTAAACATTAAACATTCATTTTCTCTTAACTTAACTTGGTACTTTATCGGTTTACCCTTCTCTCTACTTAACCTTATAAACCATCGGTTTACCTTTCCTTCACTTAGCTTTGTAACCCACCGGGGTTACCTTTCTTTCTTTATTTGACTTTGTAACCTGTTGGGTTACTTTTATTCGTAAGCGTCCCTTAATTAAATTTCTCGTCTCTCTGACGGTTTCATTACTTAATGTGTTATGGAACATTTTTCGTCTAAGAATATTATGCTAAATCGGAGTGTCTGACTCCGTTTTAGCCATTTCCTTAATAATAACGATTTTACCCTTAACGGGTTTTTCGTTAATTTTTGTAACTCTATAAAACCTATACTCACATAAAACAGTGTAACAATCACTGGTCATTCATTTTCATAAATTTTTATGAAAGCATCTGAAATAATTTATTTTAAAACCGTTCATACTGTAAGCGAGATTGCTACTTACTTGGACTCCAAGCTAAGCGGGTCAAGTTGTACGTCGCTGTATCTACAGTATGTGAAGCATCCTCTGCAGTGCTCCTCGAATGACCATGAATGGCTAGGAATGCTTCTTGGAGATCATACATTCTTGAAAATGTCCTTTTGGACTCTATTACTGCAATTTGAATCGCCTCAATCCGCATGTAGTCAATACCGGATATTTTCACCAGAGTGAAATTAGCTCGAACGGAGGTCACCATTGCGTTCAGAGCATCGAAACAAGTTAGGAGGTGGTCTTGAATCGTCGATTGGAGGTCTAGATCACAAAATCCCAAAATGGCCGTTGACCGTCGCCATTTGGCTCTATTGGTGGCTGAGCTTGGGCCTACCCCCTAAATCGACCCTCCTGAGTTCATTAGTGGGGTCAATTTCATTCAATTTTGCCTCCATTTGCTCAAATTGAAGATGGGATTCTCGGCCAACACCGGCGGCTTCGATCTTTGTATTCCGACGGAGACACCGTGAAATTGAGGTAGGGCTTTCCTTCGTCGGTGTCCTCTAAGCATTTCCCCCCTATTACACCTCTCAACATGGTGTGGGATAACGGCTCCACCTCCTCATGGCGGGGCTCCATGGTGGCTCTTGGTTCTCCGGTGATTGGCGGTCATTTCGTGCAATTGAGGTGTTAAATCTTTTCCTTTCATTCCTCTGAAGGTGTTTGTGCCCTCAATTTGGCACAACACGGCCTGAAACGGTGAACCCAAGTTCAACCACGCTGACGGTGGTAAGCGCCCTCAATCTCCTACGAGGGGTGGCACAACTGTCCAATTGAGTGAGGGGTTTTACTCCCCATCACTCTCTGATCCTTTTGGCACCGGTGGTGTGCCACACCACCGCCGGAGATGATGGCTCCAACGGTGGCTCCATGGCGACGATGGGGCTATTCCGTCGAGCCATTCCAGCTAAAATTGAGGTGGGATAGTGATACCATCATGCTCCTCTCCTCATGCTGAGTCCATAGACACCCAGATCACGTCGATTGGTGGTTGGACGGCAAAGAAATCACGTCAGAAAAAAATAGGTTTCATTGCCACTTTGGCCAGCGCGTGTGGCCTCCTCCAGCGGCCTTTTGGGTGGCTCGGCACACCATTGGACTCAGCTCGACGAGAGCTTTCCAATGGTGTGGGAGGTGTAAAAAACGGAGTCCAAAATCTTGGACTGATTTTTGAGGAAAGAGAGAGAAAATGTAGAGAGAAAAAGTAGAGAGAGAGTTGATATTTTTTAAAAATTTTTCTTTTTTTTTTCTTTTTTCTTTTTCTCTTCACTTTTATAAAAATTTGTGGTCTACACAGTCTAATTCTATACTGTGTGACCTTAAACAGTCTAATTCTTACATTGCATTACTTTTGCAATGTAATTTTTATGCTGCATAACTTCATCGGTGTACTTCCCTACACTGCATTATTCTAATATCGTATAATTTTTTGTATTATTATACAATATTTTTTCTTAAATTGTATTTTCTGTCTTAATATAATCGTTAATTTAATGCATTTTAATGCATTAGAAATTCTCGGTTGTTACACTACTAAATTATATAAAAGTAAGAAGATAAATAAAACAAAACAAGAATTTGAAGTTTGTAAGCAATAACATTAAAGCTGGTTAAAAGATCATTCTCCATCACTAGATAATAACTATGCAGTTAATCATAAAATCATTCACAATTTTCTATTGAAATTATCGACGTAAATAACAACTATCTCTGCTATTTCAATCTCTCCTTACCATGTCGTTAAATAAAGCAAGCTCTTTATTTAATTTTTTTTCATTATATAACCTAGAACAAACTCTTTAGATTTAACCTAACAGAAGCATAAAAATGAGAAAGATGGGTTGATCTAAACAACAAATACACATTAAAAATACTATAGCATGTAAAAGCTTTACAATGTAACAACTTTTGGTTTTTACTATAGCATGTGAGTGCTTTTCATTATTTGAGTTAGAACTCATGAATTCTTGCTCACTTTGCTAAACACCCTATTAATGACCACAATTTGCTACTTATGATTAGAAAATTAAGACAATTACAGATCAAGAATTATAACCTAACGACAAATAATTTTCAAGTCCTCTTTAGCTACGCACACAAATAAAAGAAGAAAATAATCTTAAACAATAATTATAGAAAAACATAAATAATTTCAAATGAAAAAATTTGAAAATAATTGTAAAAATCAATTACATTGCCATGTTTTGCGCTTTGAAATCATCCTCAATCAAAAGTAAAACTAACTAAAAACATAGAAGAAAAAGAAGTATACGAATGGTAATGGTGTTGACAAGTTTTCTAAGCAGATGATTCTCCTTAAGCCACCACCAGAGCCTTTCTCTCATTTCTTCTCTCTTTAAACTAAGAATAATTGATGAAAAATGTTCCTTCTTTTGTTTTAAGATGATGTATTTATAAGTTTGAAAAGTAGGGATGAAAACTAAAGACTTTTGGAGCCTTTTTAGACAAAAAAAATGGGGTAAAAACTCGTAAACATGCACAAGGACCGAAAAGAGGGTGCTAGGGTGTGTATGCCAAATTTCTACTCGCCTAGCACTGGGATGCCAACAAAGTGGCACCTACTGTGTCCATGTCACTAGGGTGTCAAAAGCTGAC
The DNA here is from genome assembly GCA_946598075.1 of Artocarpus hirsutus. NCBI lineage: Eukaryota > Viridiplantae > Streptophyta > Magnoliopsida > Rosales > Moraceae > Artocarpus > Artocarpus hirsutus. Next base: position 11,298 of record CAMOHE010038361.1, on the reverse strand, counting down.
GCATGAGCTCCCAGTTGCTGGTTCTTGGCCTGATTTCTTCTGTCTTTTACTTCAAAACATTCTTTAGCCTCCAAAACACCTACAAAACGCAAAACACAAATAAAAACACAAGAAAACCAAAAACTATCAAAGATAACACAAGGAAAAATAATGAAAAATATGAAAAATTAAGCATTTATGATGTTTCACAAGTGATAAAAAAGGGTTAGTCTAAACCATCAGTTACTAAACTAATCCTCATATTTTCTATTTTTTCTATTTGGTTGCAAATTATCCAAACACTCATTGAAGATATTCCAATTTAAACTAACTTAAAAAAAAATAAAATAAAACAACAAAAACAACAACACAAAAACCAATTTGAACTTTGAATTGAGATCTCAATTCAAATGTATCAATTCAATCAAATCAACTACAATCCAAACTTTTCCAATTTAAACAAGCTAACTAAACATCATGTCAATATCTTTAATATATTACTTTTCCAAGCTCACATCAAAACATTTTGGACTGCTCGAACAATGTTAATGGTATATGATTCAAGGATCCAATTAAAAATGTACACAAGCTTACTAGATTCACTCATTCTCTTGTTGCTACGTACTCGGTCATTTGAGAAGAAAAGTAGCCTAAGATTTGTATTTTATGTTGCATTCAAGATTCAGTCATCCTCATTTTGGATTGCTTCACCTACACCCACACCATCCATTATCTTAACAGTCGCATCAACAATGATCTCAACTACAACTATTGAAGGGGCCCGACACCTATCTAGAGTTTGATCACCCTCTTGTTGAGCTCATGTTAACACTTATAAACAAGTCTAAAAATCAATTTAAATCCTCCTCACCCTATTAATGCACTGCAAAGATTGACCCCAACTCCTTTCAAACACCACCTTATTCCTATCAATCTATACGCTCTGAACCAACATGCAAAAAACTTCAATTTCAAAGTCATTGTCCACTTGACCATTGTTGGGTTTTAATTTGGTTAGGTCCAAATCATAGATCAAAGGCCCAACTTGGATAGCCTAGTTCATGGATAGAACAAATCGAACCCACGAGAGTGATCAATTTAGGCCCGATTGATGTTTGATTCGTTAGTCCGTTGTTCATTCTATTGGTTGGCTCAATTAGTTCAATGATTTTTGGATCAATTAGAGTCTTTATTAGGTCGCATAGAATGGATTAACACGTTGTTTACTGTTGAGAAGCTTCTAAGTATTGGTTCATTGGGGTCGACAAAATGGATTCGGGTTCGACAAATACAAGGAGATGCTCGCTAAATCACAAAAGGGAACTTAGGGTTATGGTTCGACACTTCAGCCCATCGAGAAGCTGACACATGTTCCACTATCCTGATCACTAACAAACCCACCCTCTCTACCAGTTAAATCCCACGATCATGAAGAGACCCTCTATAAATAGGGGTGGTAGGCACAATTTGAGGCATTCGAATTTTATCCTATCAAGCGAAGACTTTACGAAAATCTCTCCAAACTTCATTCTCAGAAAACCATTTCTTTTATTAAAAAAAAAAAAAAAGCACTTGTAATATGTAGTCACTTTCCATCATAGTGAAGAATAGTGAGCGTAACTCTTATTATAAAGTGAACCACTATCAAACTCCACGTGTGGTATCTTTTACTTTTGAGGCATTTATATCTTGTTTCGTGAATTTTTTTCTACTTTTTTTCGTTATTTATCTACTAACCCTGTTTATTAAGTATGTTGAGGATCTAATAATGACGATTTGAAGGCCAAAGAATCCTAATTCAGATTTTAAATAACATTCAAATAATTTTTTATTTAATTGTTGATCCAATGTCTACAACCATAAGAAGATAAGGAGAACTAAAAGTGTCCTCTTTTGATATCTATACCAAACTTTATTTGCCCAATTGTTAGAATAGATGCTCTTAAAACATATGATGTTTTGTAAAGGACATATTTATAAATAAATAAAGTGAATTGTTTCATTATATTTACATGTATGTATTTTGAATGCATTATGAATATCATTAAAATTCTATAATTATATATATGACCTTAAATATTGTATATAAATGTTATATATAAGAGAATAATATTTAAGGATGATAATTAAAATAACCAGTAATATATAATTAGTTATTATAATTAATTATATAATTAAAGTATGAAATCTTTAATTGAGCATTTACTAGTTGATAGGTTGAATTTGTGTGTATATTATGATTACTTTTGACTTATTATTTTGTTAGTTTTTGAGTGTTTGTAGGAGTTATTTACTTTTTTTTAGTTTATTTCATAGATATTCTCAATTGGAGTTCGTGAGGGATTTTTGAAGACTTTTTGGAGTAAAATTAAAGAACGAGAGATGCAGCTTTGCAAATAAGCGTTGGGCTTTGAAACGAAAGAAAATAAGTTTTGCAATAAGAAAACTTGAGATCGAAGCATCGTGGCTTCACCTTTGCAAAGCCGTGGCACTACAGTCAAAATGTGGTTTTCTCCCATATAAAGTGTCAAAGGATACCACAAATAGGTTCTGTGTGATTGTGCCCTCAAGATTAGTAGAATGAGATCTTGAGCTTATGTGACTTGGATTTATTTTATAGTTTTGGCAAGTCCATAAGAATAATGCTAGAGATGGTAAAGAAGGTGGAAGCCATGTAAGATCATGGTAAGAATAGTCTGTTGTAAATTCTATTGGCAACATTTGTTCAGAACCTAGGACTAAAGGTAGTGATTGTTCAAATTCTATCATCAAGTCTTTTAGCTCTTCAATAATTAAATAGTGCTTTTCAAACATCTCCAAGCATTCCACTCTTGAATTAGGTTCCTTAAAACATGTGGGTTCTAGATTTTCTTTATTTTCCAACACTTTATTCATGGATTCGAAATATTCTCTTAGGATTTCCAAACTCTCCTTACTTGAAATGTCTAATGAATTTTATAGTTCAATAGTTGATTCAAAAATTTTGGGTTTAGTGTCTAGCCAAGGTTCCAAAAATGTTGAATTGTTTTCTAAACCAAAATCAGTTTTAGAATGATTCAATTTCCAATAATCATAATCAACCATATTTTCTAACATATAATAGGCTTCGTCTACTAATAATTAGTAAAAAATAGCGGTACTATCTTCTCTTTCTACCTAATTTTTAGTTTGAGAGTTATACCATTTAGAAAATTCTTAACAGATAATCCTAAGAAACATTATGGTAAGGAAATCTATCTAGCAAATTCTTATATCTCTATCAAGCACTATAAAGTGGTTCTAAGTGTTATTGGGAAACATTTACAATGATTGCTCTATGAGTTCCCGTAACATTTTTAATTTTTATTTTTTTAGACACATAAAACAAAAAAAAAAAACACAAAAGAAAAATAAGCAAAGTTTAGTCTATGCGAATTGTACCTGACACTAACATACAAGTGGCGTGAACAGTAGCTTTTTGGCCTTTTTTTACTTTTTTATTTTTTATTTAGTTTTATTTTATTTTGCTATTTTTGGTACCTACAAAACAAAGAAAATTAATAACAACAAAAATACTAATAGAAATATTAACAAATTGGACATTACAACCATCCCTTTAAGATAAAAGAAAAATAAAAAATGCAGAAAAATAAAAAATTAGAAGTTAGAAGTTAGATGAGATAGTTAGAAGGTTAGTAGTACTGGAAATAAAAAAAGTTAGATGTTAGAAAATTAAAACAAAAAAATTAAGTACATAGAAATAAAATAAAAATAATATATATATATATAATAAGGCAGTTTATCCAGCCATATATATTATATACAATACTAATATATTGTTATTATGTCTGTCTTTTCCCTAACAACAACGCTAAAAACTTGTTTGGGTTTAAAAGTGTAAGTTCGATATAACCTCAAGTATAAGGTTGTTTAATGAATCCGAGGTCGATTCTATAAGAAAAAAGTATTGCAAAAGTCCAATATATTAATTATATTAGTTTTAGTTGAAAATTTTGAGAATTAAAGTTAATTATTTATAATTTATTTACAATATTAACATATTTTTTACTTTGTCTATTTTTAGATTTTTTTGTGATTTTTGAATTTTCAACAACAAGAAATATGACTTGAATTAGAATGGTGAATGTAATTTTAATAAGTGCAATTAAATAGAAGACGAAACTTTAACCATAAGTGCAAATTAATTTAAAAGAAACAACAATTTTAACAAGGCTGAGGATTAATGGTTCTATTTTGGCAATTAACTTAAATATGTTTTAGTTTTTCTAAAATTATTTATTAAAATGGTTTAAGTATGCAATATGTCATCTTTTGTCTACAATAAATCAAGAATTACTAAGCATTTAATGTGTCAATTCACATCTATAATGCATCAAAAACTTATTTTTTAACAAATATGCATGATTTTAAAATTAACTAACTAAAATTATGAACAAAATTTACAGTTAAGTATTTAGCATACCATTCTTTGTCTATGAATAATTAATGTTCCTAAGCATTACCTTTGCTAGCCTGTGTTTATGATAAATCAAAACTTTATTTTGCTAGAGTTTTAGCTAAATTAACGTGAAAATCATAAGTTTTCTAAAAATAATTTTGACAATATAACAACTTAAAAAAATTAAAAATCTAAAAATATTTACCTTAATTTGCCAAAATTTTCACATCTCTTTTCAACAAAAAAATTAGAAAGACATATTAAAAGTGAAAACACACATAATTTTACTAAGCATAACTATTTTACAATATAAACTAGGAATATTTTATAAAAACATAAAACTAGAAACTAAGAAAACTAAAACTAAACTTAGAACATTTTTACAAAAGGAAAAAAATTTCTCACAAGGAGAAAAAGTGAATAATACATGCCATGGAGGGAGGTATTTATAGGTGAGAAAATTCACTATTTACATGAATTTCACATTTTTATATATTTTTATTATTTTATTTAGATATTTTTAGGTTGCAAATGAGTAGGATAGTAAGTTTGGATTTTTTTTTATTTTTTGGAATAAATTTTGTGCATCATATTTATATAGAATCAAAATCTAATTTTATTGTTTTTTTGTTATTTTTTTCTTTTTTCTACGTGCAAATCAACTTTTCACTATGTTGATTTTAGCTTGTGATCCATTGAAATGCCTATAAGGGATGGACGAATAAAGGCCATAGATCACGAAGACCTAGACTGGATTTGACAACTTGGAAACCCAAAGAAAATGCGACTACAGGGACAAATGCTGGAGCGTTGGATGGGTCTCTAGTACGCTGATCGCATAGATGAGAAGATAGGCGCAAGTGAAATGCGCTGTAGTGAATTCTAGGGGACGCATGGATGGCTACGATCTATTGGGCTTTTTTCGATCAGATGGCTAACAGAGCAGCACGTGGCGGTTCTTTTATTTTTATTATTTTTATTTTTTATGCATTTGATGTTCGTTTTACCCGTTTTCGCATCGTTTTTCTTTGTTTTTCTTGTAGATTTCACATATTAAATAAAACAAACAAACTAAAATTAATTATTTTACAAACATAATTTTTATAGTAACTAAAAATATTTATTTTACAATAAAACACACAAAAATTACTAGAAATAAATAAAAATTTCTAAAATTAACAAATCTTGCAAGATATATTATTTAAGACTCAGGAATATTTTTAAAAATTATTAGAAATATAGTAAAACATATTTATAAACTCAAAACTCACTTACAAACACTTTAAGACTTAAAATAAAATCACATAACATTATTTTTACGGTTTTGATTATTTTTAAATTAATTAATTATAAAAAATGCAGAAATAATTCTAAAAATTACTAAAAATATTATTAAACATAAAAAAACACTAAAAACATATTTTTAAACATATTTTCATATAAACACGCTAAAATACTAATTATCACACAAATGCTATAATTAAAGAATTTAGCGATAAATGTTAATACAAAATGATTGATTTTGCCTTAAGAAATACGCATTTTCATAGTCTCATCAAACAATAAGCAACATATGGATGATACTAAACAATACATGATAATGATATATACATTGTTGAGCAGTTATGCAACAACCATTCGAAATTTGGGAGTGCAAGTGGGGAAACTGGCAAGTTCAAGTTCATCAAGGGAACAAGGCTCACTTCTGAGTAACACTATTCCTAATCTTAAAGAATAATGCAAGGCCATCTCTACAAGAAGTGGGAAACAATAGCAAGATCTATCGAAGACATCTAGTGTAGAGAATAAGCAAGTAGTAGAAGAAGAGGAAGAGAATAAGAAAGTTTGAGAGGAGGCTGAGAAGCAAGAGTTGACCATAGAGAAGAACAAGTCAAGAGTCCCATTCCCATAGAGGTACCAAAAAAAAAGACAAACAATTTGCCAAGTTAGTGGAAGTATTTAAAAAGCTCCATATCAACTTACCATTTACGGAGGTCTTAACTTAAATGTCGACTTATGCAAAGTTCATGAAGGTCATACTTTCAAACAAGAAAAAGTTGGAGAATTTTGAGATAGTGGTGTTGATTGAGGAATGTAGTGTGATTCCACAAAAGAAATTGTTATCGAAGTTGAAAGATTTGGGTAGCTTCACTATTCCTTGCATAATCCGTGATTTGGTCATGGTGAAAGCATTAAGTGATCTTGCAACAAGTATAATTTTTATGCCTTTGTCAGTGTTTCGAAGATTGGGGTTAGCGGAACCAAGTACTATCACTATTTCTCTTCAAATGGCCAATCGTTGTATCAAGTATCTACAGGGAATTATTGAAGATGCCTTGGTGAAAGTTGATAAAATCATTTTCTTATCAGATTTTATTGTGCTCGACATGGAGGAAGATAAAAATATTCCCATCATTCTTGGGAGACCTTTCTTGGCTATGGTAAGGACTTTGATTGATATGCAACGAGGAGAACTCACTATCAGGGTGCAAGATGAGCAAGTTATCTTCAATGTGTTTAAAACCACTATACCATCACCTTGAACTACCACCAACCACCCCAAAGCTTCCATAAACTCCATTACTGACCTCAAACTACCTAGGAGAGATGATTCGTCGACCTTAACCCAACCATCCTAACTCCTCAAAAAACTCAAGCTTCCATATTTTCTAGTGAATCCCAAGGAAATCCAAGACCCATGCTTTACTTCATTTGAACCTAAAAATACCATAAAAATTGATCAAAACCATGCTCTTTCATGACCTAAATGAACCTTATAAATGAGGAAGACCAAAACTACCATTGTAGAGTTACTACATTTTCTCTCCCTAAACTTTCTCCTTTCAAGTGTTAAACTACCCCATCTGTTACAGACTCTCTCTAGAAACTGTTCCACTCGTGAGGCCATAAACCTCTCCTTCTCATGCAAATGTCTCACCCCAATTCAGTAGACATGTCCTCATCACTAAAGGCATAGGAAAGTTCTCCATAACTACTTACATTTTTCTTCCACACCATTTGCATGCTTGGAGATCCTCCTTGGCGAAATTTTCATCTTCAATAGATTTAAGATTGCAACGAGTTTCACCCTAGAACCCAATCATCCTTGGGGTTACCTTGGTTTAGCCATGAGCTAGCCTAGGCCACCATAAAGCTAGCCTAGAAGTGTTAAACATGTATGTCCTAAGGAGCAAAAATGTAATATGTTTTTGGAGACATTTTTATTAATAAAAAATTTATTTATTATACATATACCAAATTATTGTCCTCTTTACGTTTATATTTGTAGGATGTATGATAAGCAAATGAAAGTCTAAAACTGTTAGTCTAAACCCCTATAATCAGGCATTTGATGGACCGATTATGCAAAAGACATTATTCTAAAGGTGACGGTCTAAATCATAAGATCTGCAATCGAGGGAATAAAATTAGACACTTTACTCATGCAAAGATTGTTATGTTGTTTATATCCCTAATAGGAGATAGTTTGTTTTGACCATCGGAGGTGGACTCCGTGAATAGAAACATTGGTGCATTATCATAGGTGACGATGTATTGAATCGAGACATAAAGTGTAATTGATTTAGATTAATAATTCTATTTCAGCAAATCAATTCACTTTAGATAATCATATGTGTTGTATCTTAATCTTGAGATGAATAGTGGGCTCGTTGTCTTAACTTATGTCTTTTGATGTACCAAAGGGAGACATCCATAATTTATAATGGTATGCATACCGATGTGTTGGAGACATGACTCTTGATAGCATAGACTTGTTATTTATAGATACGAAATCTATAGCTCCTCTTTAGGGGTCGATGATATCCTCTTATTGGTGTTATCCTGCAATTGGAAGACTGCAGCTCTCAACCATTTGGATACATAGATATAACCGAATGGTGTGCCGTCTTTGGATAGTAATTTTTCCAATAGTGAGATAATAGAACGTAAAAGAAAAATAATTAGGAATGTAAGACAGAATTTATCCTTAAGTCGATTATGGCTATCCTATAGGGATACGATACATTATGATATGTTATAGAGACTTAGCTATTCAGGTTTTTTAATTCTATATAGTTCGAGAGTGCAGCTCTAAGCTTTTAGTGAAGTAACGTTAGAGTTAATAATTATGAAATGTGTATCTGGGATATTGGGTTTTATAATTATCGGGAGCTTGAACTATATTGGTCCATCAGGTCTCCTTTATTAACTCATAATAAATCCTATAACGATACAACAGGCTTTTCCAATAAATCGGTGACTTATGTAAAATTATTAGATTGGCTGAGATTTGATAAGACTAGATAATTTATGTCTGTTTATCGATTGAATTAATTTTGTGAAAAATTAATTCAAGATAAACTTGTTGAATTATCAAAATTATTTATTTTCCTATGGATTATCTAGATATGATTGTTTTAATTAGATAATTTCTCTATTAGTATTTGAATTAAAACTGAGTTTTATCCAAAGAATCTTCGGTGGAAAATAAAAGATTTGCAGGGATAATTTATTATAAGCTTGGAGGCTGATCTTCAAGTTCGGCCTGATGATGGAGAAAGTTTGACAGGCCGATCTACCAGTTCGACCTACTGACCGAACAATAATATGATCACATGTTTTTATGCGATTTTTATTATATATTGATCTACATTCGAATTTTTGAGGTCTTATTTGATAAAAACTAACCCCTAGGTCCAATCTTTATAAATAGGTAGTGAGACTTATAGTTATTTAGGCTAGTTGAGAAATCAAGAATGAGCACTCTCTATAAGTCTTTGAAACTCCCCTGAGCGCTATTGGTCATAAATCACGGACCTTAGTTTTGGGTTTTGTCAATTGCTTAGAAGGAGAGTCACTTGGGAAGAGCTGTACGGTGTACGTCCATTGGCACTCCGATTGTAGATAGAGAATAGCAAAGAAGACCAGTTGGTTGAGGCTTTTCTGGAGCGCCCTTCTCTTCATCAATTGCAGGAGCTTTTCAGTATATAAGGTTAGTAAGATCTTATTAATTTGTTCATATAGCATGTCAAACTTGTGTTTTGGAATATACTCTGGCATAAAAATTTTTAAATTTTCACTGTATACTATTTTTCCAATAATTGGTATCAGAGCCATGCTTTTTACATAAATTTACAAGTTTGTGATTATACTATATGAATAAATTATGTAAGCTTGATCTCTTCTATGCTTGAATTTAATTTTCTAGAGAGTTGGCACTCTAGAGTATTTATATATTTATGTTGTCATGGATTATATGATAAATGTTTATTAATTAATTATGGTTGATTAAATTATTATTTAATTATTTATTGATTAATTAATTTATGCCTGTAATGGTTCCTTAGATGTTAGAATGTGCATCTAGGTTTTTCATATATTTAAATGACGGTCTACCATCACCATCCAGGAATTATTATTTAATTTTAAATTTGTAAGAATTATGTAATTAAATAATCATTCAAAGAAGACGGATCTAGAAGATGAATGATACCGTTCCATAGGTATATCTTGAGTCTCAAATTTTATATTTTTGAATTGTTGAAAATAAGATTAAAAAACTACATAAAAAGTGTATTTTTTAAAACAACGTGATTTCTGCTTAGTTAGCAAGCCAAACCGTCAAGATCGGCAGGTTGATGGTTGCAGACCAATAGGCCAAATCTCTAGGATCGATAGGCCATCAACGGAGCCAAATTCTGATGGCTCTGGCGGTGGGCTAAAATTTCAAGTTTGGCAGGCTGATTTGTCATGACCAGCAGGCCAAGTGCACAGATTGGCATGCCAACAGAGAGCTATGAATTTTTAAAAATAGTCCATCTTTTGTTGCAGTTTTGATTTTATTTTTAGGACAATTATGAGAAACATTAAATTTGGATATGATCGAAATATGGAGTTTTTGATCTATGCGAGATTGAAGACTTAAAGATGGATAATACATAAAGAAGCATACAATTTGAAGATTCAAGGATGAAAAATCAATAATATGTTTCGATTTATCTCTTATAATATTTATTTTCCTTATCTCTAGGGTGGGACCATAATATTACGACTACTTATTATTATTTTGCTTGTGGCTTTGCATGATTGCTTTGTTTATTTACATTATAATATGATTTGTCATGTATGTTGATAACATGTTATATAGAATAGGGAATGCCGCTTATTAAAAATTGTTCATGTATGTTTGCAAAATAAAACTTTGATTTCATACGATTGAGGGGGAGAAGGTTTTTGTCACGCCCCGGAGTACGGGAGGTGACGTGGTGATTTAATTAAATCAATTAAGTAAAGATTTGGTTAAAAATAGGGTTTTAGAATGAAATTTCTAAATAAAAAGGTGATAATTTTAAAATTGTTTGAATAGAAAAGTTAAAGAAATAAAGCGATTCATTGTAATAATTAAACAAATAGAAATAACATTAAAATAATTAAATATGGGGTGGAACGCGTATGAGTCCCACTGGCCCACATATTGTGCACACACATATAGTACTAACAATATTATGATACAACCACAGTCCAGAATGAAAGAGAAGTTAAAGTCTTACATGCCTTGAATGATAAATTAACCTACCAAATACTTCTACTGATCGTAAGTCCGGTCGGCGGACTCTTCTCCAAACCTATGCTGATATCCACCTAGGGTTAAGATTTTAAAACAGATAAAATGTGAGCGAAAGGCTCAGTAGGACTATATTTGAAAATTATTCAACTTTAAAAGAATTTGCATAAATCAAATAAACATATAAAAATGAACTGGAACAATCAACGAATAAATAATTAAATGTGAAATTAAATAAAATATAATCTTCCAAAAATAATTCAAATAAATTAATCAAAGAGTACCATTTTTCCTTTCCTGGGCAAACCATACATGA
>CAMOHE010038360.1:0-36885 GCA_946598075.1 Artocarpus hirsutus | reverse complement strand
AACAGTTTTGGTAAACATATCTGTTGGATTTTAACTCCTAAGAATCTTCTCAAGCTCTAACACCTCATCCTCCAAAGCCAATCTGATGAAGTGATGAAGTGATAATGCAATTGTATATGCTTCATCCTAGCATGAAATAAAGGATTTTTTGCCAATTGAATGGCGCTCTGTAGCATACTCCTTTCCTGCTTGTGACCTAGTTCTTCTAAAAAAGACTACAACCAAATTATCTCCTTGCTTTCTTCAGTCATTGCCACATACTCTGCTTCAGTTGTAGAGAGTGCAAAATTTTTTTGCTGTTTCGAGACCCAACTAACTATTCTGCCACCCAAAGTATAAACGTAACCGATAGTACTCTTTCTGCCAAAAATGGCTCCAGCCATATCAGCATCTACATAGCCTTGTAATCCCAAATCTGACTTCTTAAAACATAGAGCTAAACCTGCAGTACCTCTCAGATATCTGAGAATCCACTTCACTGCCTTCTAATGCTGCTCGCCTAAATTATTCATATACCTACTTATAACCCCCACTACATGTGTAATGTCTGGTTTGGTAAAAACCATCGCATACATGAGACTGCCTATTGCGGAAGCATAAGGCAGCTTGGCCATGTGATCTCGCTCCTGCTCTATGGTTGGTAATTACTCCTTTAACAACTTGAGGTGACTAGCCAAAGGAGTATTCACAAGCTTCGCATTATTCATGTTGAATCTGTTAAGCACCTTTTTCACATATTCTTCCTGTAACAGTTTCAAACCGCTACTATTTCTTGTTATTCTCATCCCAAGGATTTGTTTTGTAGCAGCCAAATCCTTCATTGTAGCTTCTTAAACAACTCCTTCTTCAGCTTGTTAATCTTCTATTTGCATCCTCCTACTATCAACATGTCATCAACTTATAGCATCAATATAATGTAGGAGTCACCAAAGTTCTTCACATAACAACAGTAATCTGCTTGATATCTCAAGAAGCCATTGCTACACATAAAACCATCAAACTTCTTGTACCACTTCTTGGGAGCTTGTTTAAGGCCATACAAGCTCTTCTGAAGTTTGCATACCATGTTCTTCTTACCCCGTACTTTGAAACCTTAGGGCTACTTCATATAGATTTCCTCCGCTAAATAACCATAGAGAAAGGCTGTCTTAACATCCTACTGTTCCAAGAACAAGTTTTCGTTTGCCACTAGCACAAGTACCATTCTGATCGTGATTAATTTCACTATCGGAGAAAAATCTCATTGAAATCAATGTCCTCTTTCTATTGAAAGCCTTTTACCACCAGCTTGCCTTGTACCGTTTATTGCTATAACATTCATCTTTTATCCGGTATACCCATTTGTTGTGCAAAGCCTTTTTGCCCTTTGGTAACTCTACCAATTGCCATGTTGATTAGACGTTAAAGAATCCATCTCATCCTTCATGGCTAACTCCCATGTAACTGAATCTTTGGCCTACACGGTTTCATCATAACTCTCTGGTTCACCTTTGTTGGTCAACAAAATATAGTGCAATGAAGGAGAGTATCTCTACGACGATCTGATGGTCTTGCTAGATCTCCTGACTGTAGTAGCAGGAGTGCTTTGGTTTCCTTTTGGAGCTATATTTTCTTGATATTCAACTTCTGAATTTTGCACTTCCACTTCAGGAAGGTCCTTCAATGAGATTACCTCAGGCTTCTTATCTTTAAACCTGTACTTTTAGAATCATTGCTATCTCTGTCCTTATATAGAACACCTTCATTGAAGATCACATCTTTGCTCTTGATAATCTTCCAATTTTGATCATCCCATAAACAATAACCAAGCTCAAGTCCACCATAACCAACAAAAAAGCATTTTTTAGATTTTGCATCAAGTTTACTTCTAGTAGTAAAATCAATATGAACATAGGAAACACAACCAAACACTTTCAAATAAGAGAGGTTAACCTTTTTACCATTCTAAACTTCTTCCAGTAGCTTGAACTTCAATGGTATGGATGCACTCCTATTGATCAGATGAGCTATAGTGTTAATTGCCTCAACCCAAAATGACTATGGTAGCCCTGTGTGCAACCTCATACTTCTAGTATACTCGTTAAGAGTTCTATTCATCCTCTCAGCTACGCTATTCTGTTGTGGTTTCCCTAGAATAGTTTTCTTCATCTTTATTCTATTCTCAGCATAGTACAACTTGAAATCATGATCTATGTACTCTCCCCTATTATCAGACTGCAAGCACTTCACCTTCAAATCTGTCTCATTTTCCACCATAGCTCTCCATCTCTTGAAAGCATCAAAGACTTCAAATTTGTTTTTCAGAAAGTAAACCCATACCTTCCTGCTTGAGTCATCAATAAATGTCACATAATAAGTGGAACCACCAAGTAAAGTCAGTGTCAAAGGTCCTCACACATCTGTATGAACTAGCTCCAACTTTTTGGACTTAAGCTCTGTACCTATTTTTGAGAAACTGACTCTCTTCTACTTGCCAAAGATGTAGCCTTGACACAAACTGTGATCAATAGTTTTTAACCTTGGCAGTTTTCCTTTAGAGTGAAGCACCTTCATTCCCTTCTCACTTATGTGCCCGAGTCTATGATGCCATAGTTCAATATTAGTAGCAAAGCAGAGTCAGCAACTGCTATGGTATCTTTACAACTAGAATTAATGTAGAGAGTTTCAACTTTACATCCCCAAGCAACATCCATGACTCCCTTTGTGACTTTCCAACTTCCACAATTGAAGGTCACATTACATCCTTCATTGTCAAGTTGCCCCACCAAAATCAAGCTACGTATCAGTTTGGGTACAGTCTCACCTTATGAATCTTTCACATAGACCCATTAGGCATTTTCAAACTGACATCCCCAATGCCAACAATATCCAAAGGTTCACCATCAGCAAGATAAACCTTACCATATTTTTCGACAACATAATTCTCCAAGACATCACGATGTGCAGTAGTGTGGAATGATGCGTCTGAATCTATCACTCATGAATCAAGAAAATTTTCAATAGATAAGAGTAAAGCATCCTGGGTCTCTTCAGTGGTGGCATTTGCGGCGTCATTATTCTTGTCTTCGTTCTTCTTCGGAGCATTGTAATTCTTTTTTAAGTGGCAAGTCTTTCCACAATTCCAATGCTCCACATTCCTATCATTCCTCAACTTGCCTCTTTTGCCATTAACCTTGTTGGAATGACTCTTAGATTTCCTATGCCTATTCTCAATATTAAGGGCAGAGTTCGACGTTGAGGCTTCACCAGAATCCTTTCTACGGACTTCTTTTGCCAAAATAGAGTTTTTGACATCAACAAACTTCAATTTTGCATTCCCAATCAAATTGGTAATGGCCACTCTCATGGGTTCCCAATTGTTTCATAGCGAGGCCAAAAGGATTAGGGCATTGATCTCATCTTCAAATTTAATCTCTACTAAGACCAATTGATTTAGAATAGTATTAAATTTATTCAGATGCTCTACCACCAAGGCATCTTTAGGCATTTTTAAATTAAAGAGCTTCTTCATGAGGTGTACCTTGTTATTGGCTAAGGGCTTCTCATACATGTCTAAAAGAGCCTTCATCATCCCTGCGTGGTCTTCTCCTTTGCTACATTATGGGCCATGTTCTTTCACAAAGTCAAACGAATCACACCCAATACCTGTCTGTCAAAGAGATTCCACTCCTTATCCTTCGTGACTTTAGGCTTATCACCCAAGGCAAGTGCAATTTCTTACTATAGAGGTAGTCTTCCACTTGTATCCTCTAATAGGAAAAATCCAAACCATCAAATTTGGTGATACCTGCTACCGACCCTTCTTCGCCTATCATCGTTCTCAACCCGAACTGAAAGCTCTGATGCTAGTTGTTAGGAATTAGGTGGCTCCTAATTCTAAGAACATCAATAATAAATGATTGTAGAAAAAGGAAAAAAAAATTAAAAAAAAAGAAGACACCAAATTTTATACAGGTTCGTCCAAATTTATGAATACATCCTTTTTTGCCACTGCATATTCCACTATAATAAATGAGATGATTATATATTACAAGAGAAATTTCTATCATACACTCTCAAATTGTGTTTCTCAAATCTCTCGTCTATCTAGCACTGTTTGTGGGTAATTTTTGAGTATTTCTTCAACTCACACCACAATAGAGTTCTCACACACTCAAAAATATCTCTTTATAAACCCTAGCCTCCTTATCTCTACTTAAATACCCTTAAAGAGAAGAAAAAATTCACAACTATTGAGAAACCCTAGCAATCACACAATTAATATCACTGGAATGCTGATTTCTGCCTTTAAAAGTCGTGCAATATAGAGCATTAGCGCTGCAATGCCTGAATCCAGTGCTATAGCGCTGGTCTTGTCTCCTACTGGTACCGCGACTCCTGATCTTGGTGCTACGGTACCCAAACGCTACCTCTTTTTTTCTTATGTTAGATTATTGATTCGGCTCCATCTGCAACACCCTGCTCATCTCGGCCTGCTTGGACGTACCTGCTGTTAGTGATGTACCCTAGGCCAATTATGTAATGACCACATTTTAACTTTGTTACATTTTCATTTTATTAATAAAGAGGCATTTTCATTATTGTTTTTTATTTTAATTCCATGAATAGTTAATTCTACTTAAGGTTATCAAGTATGTGACTTGATAGTAAAACTCTTAGGTAAAAATTGAATTATATTCTAAATTATCCCTAGTTGGTCATTATTATTGTGATAATAATGAATGAAGACTAGTATGAATTTTGAATGATGATTATGTTTTACTAATCATGTGTATGAGATACTAAGTCAACTCATAGATACATATTTGAGAAATGATGTATTGGATCGACTCGTTATGAGAATACTACAGGGATAATTGTCATAAATGATTCTCATCACAATAGTATTATCCTAGTTCTCTGACCTGGAATCATCATGGTTTCCTACATGACAAGTTCTATATTTTGACACAATCTAATATTATCTTTAATAGGATGATGGAATGGATTATTGTTGGATATAAAGTGAATCATGTGAGGAATGCGAGTGATTACGAAGGAACTTGTCCCTAATTTATTATAAGAAAGATATCTATGGGCCCCTCAATAAGTTAGACTAAAGTAAAATGTATGGTCATACTGGAATGAATTAATAAGAGTTATCAATATCAGTCTACTTCAGATCGAGAAATAATTTGATTGAATAGTATAAGGGTGACATATACTATGCCTTATGTTCAATCAAGGTATCTAGTGACAAAAGGACTTTAATACTTATTGTGGATTAGATTGTGTCAGATTATTGACATTCGCATAACTTGAGTAATCATAATGTCTTGTTAGAGGCCGCTTATGATTTGTGGGTTAGAAACAGAATTTTAAGCTCACTATCAACGTTATGTGAACCTACAGGGTCGCACACTTAGAACAGACTAAAAACGAATTTTGGGTTTACTGTGTCTAGGTTCAATAAACCTGATAATGTCCAGATGCGATGTACTAGATATGTCTAGGTTCATTGAATCTGACATTATCTAGATTCTCTGAATTATATTTGAATTACAGACATTATCTAGATTCTCTAAATCATATTTGAATTACAGACATTATTTAGATTTTTTGAATCATATTCGAATTACAGTTTACCCTAGTTTAAATCTGACTCTATCTCGAAGTCAATAGATATATATATATATATCTGGTTTTAGAGTTTCCAGCAAAATAAAGAAAAAAGAAGGCGTTCTGTTGTTCTAAAAGGGCAAGAACATTAAAACCCCTAAAAATTAGAGAGAGTCATTTGACGTAAACGAGAGGGTGCTAGCACACCAATTAGTTTTTAAGAGAGTCTGTTCATTGGATACTTGTAGGAGGCGTTACTCTAAGTAACAACGTCTGAATCCGATCCCAAATACAAAAAGCTCGAGTTAGGGTGTCACCAGAGTGAACCTGCTCTCTTCCTTTCAGAAATCTTGCCCCTTTTTATTATCCTGGTAAGATTCTATGACTTTCCTATTAATGTAATCGAATTGCATGGATCCTGTGAGCATTTTGTGGGAATTAATTCTAATTTTTCGTTGCGTATTTGAATCACAAAATCCAACAAAACCCAACACCTGCAACAAGAGGAGGGATGTTTCGGAGGTACAAAGGGGGACACCAATAGAGTACTAGACAAGGGCTCTTCGATGCTCAAGACAGGTAATGCTCGTTAGGGAACAGGAGCTAGTTAGTTGGGAAAGCGCATGTTGTCTTGAGTTGTAGTAAATGCGCTCTATTTATAGGTTGCCACTTGAACTGGTTGTCAGGTGGGTTTAGCCCACAACCCATGTGTTGCATCAACGCTTGTCAGAGGGCGGGTGACATATGTCATGGTCTCTACCGGTGGATTAGCCTCCATCTGATGGCAAGACTATGGCCATCTATTGGCCTTTTGTGGTGAGTGGCAGCCTATTTGTAGGCTCTTACAATTTGACTCGAGTAGATATCCAACCAGAGGCGGCGATCATTTGCGTAGCGACCCGGAGGGCACTGAAGAGCACCTCGGATAGACGAGCTGAGCTTCTAGGGGTTTAGGATTGCACTCCCAATGAATGCTTCCCAGCATATCTGCCAACCACCGGGGACTGGTCCTCGACGGATAGCGTCGAGCTCACCACCAACATATGCCATATGAAAAAAGTCTTTGAAAAAATTCCACAGTCTATTTGTTTTTTTGATAATTTTACTTTTGTATTAATTCTTGTAAGTGATAAAAATGTAAAAGTTTTTTTGTAAGTGGTAAAATTCAATTCACTATTCAATAATGTGGCAATAAACATAAATATCTCCTTTTTAATTAGATGTCCAAATTATTGGGTTTTGTTAGATTTTGTGATTCAAATAAGTAGCGAAAAATTAAAATTAATTCCCACAAAACCTTCATAGGATCCATGCAATTCGATTAGATTGATAAGGAAGTCATTGAATCTTACTAGGATGACAAAAGGAGCAAGATTTCTGGAAGGAAGAGAACGGGTTTACTCTGGTGACACCCTAACTCAAGCTTTTTGTATTCGAGATTGGATTCAGACATTGTTACTCAGAGTAACGCCCTCTGCAGGTATCCACATGAACAGACTCTCTCAAAAACATATTGGTGTGCTAGCACCCTCTCCTTATGGTAAATAACTATCTCTCTAATTTTAGGGTTTTTAATGTTCTCACCTTTTAGAATAAGAGAGCGCCTTCTTTTTCTTAATTTTGCTAGAAACCCTAAAACAGATATATATATATATATTGACTTCGAGATAGAGTCAGATTTTAACTAAGGTAAACTTTAATTCGAATATGATTCAAAGAATCTAGATAATGTCTGTGATTCGAATATAATTCAGAGAATCTAGATAATGTTGATTCAATGAACCTAGACATATCTAGTACATCGAATCTGGACATTATTAGGTTCATTGAACCTAGACACAGTAAACCCAAAATTAATTTTTGGTCTGTTCTAAGAGTGCGACCCTATAGGTTCACATAATATTGGTAGTGGACTTGAAATTCTGTTTTTGGCCCACAAATCATAAGCGGCCTCTAGCAAAACATTTTGATTATCAAAGTTATGCGAATGTCAATAGTCCGACATAACCTAATCCACAATAAGTATTAAAGTCCTTTTGTCACTAGATACCTTGATTGAACATAAGGCGTGGTTTATGTCATCTTTATACTATTCAATCATATTATTTCTTGATCTTAAGTAGATTGATATTGATAACCCTTATCAATTCATTCTAGTATGGCCATACATTTTACTTCAGTCTAACTTATCGAGGAGACCATAGATATCTTTCTCATAATAAATGAGGGACAAATTCCTTCTTAATCACTCACATTCCTCACATGATTAACTCTATATCCAAAAACAATCTATTCCATCATCTTGTTAAAGATAATATTATATTGTGTCAAGATATAAAACTTGTCATGTAGGAAACCATGGTAATTTCAGGTCAGAGCACCATGATAATACTATTGTGATGAGAATCATTTATGACAATTATCTATGTAGTATTCTCATAACGGGTCGATCCAATACATCATTTCTCAAATATGTATCTATGAGTTGATTTAGTATCTCATACACATGATTAGTAATACATAATCATTAGTCAAACTTCATACTAGTCTTCATTCATTATTATCCCAATAATAATGATCAACTAAGGATAATTTAGAATATAATTCAATTTTCACCTAAAATTTTTACTATCAAGTCACATACTTGATGACTTTAGGCAGAATTAACTATTTATGAAATTGAAATAAAAAACAATAAAAAAAAATACCTCTTTATTTATAAAATCCAAATACAACGAAGTCAAAATGTGGTTATTACATAATTGACATAGGGCATATCACTAACACAAATTTGAGTTCTACACGTCCAAAGAACAAATAAAAGCAAGCATGTGCATCATATTCATGAATCGTGAATAATGTAGTTTTAACAACAAAAATGATATCACATTGAAGAGTTTTTTTACATTTAAATGCTAAATTTTTTATTGACACGTCAATTTAATGTTACATTGGAAATGCTCTTATTGTTGTAATTTTCATCCAGATTCTAAAAATAATGTTTCAAGTTTTGTCAACACAACGATTTTCTTTTGGGATTAGCTTTTGTCTAGATTTTGATTTGACGTTCCACTATATTATCGGATTCTTTATTTTTATTTTTATTTTTTTATTTTACATATTTGTTGTTAAA
The DNA here is from genome assembly GCA_946598075.1 of Artocarpus hirsutus. Lineage (NCBI taxonomy): Eukaryota > Viridiplantae > Streptophyta > Magnoliopsida > Rosales > Moraceae > Artocarpus > Artocarpus hirsutus. The sequence continues at coordinate 28,154 of CAMOHE010038360.1, read as the reverse complement.
CTTTATCTTTTCTTAGTAATTTAGCCAAATTTACAGAATAGTATTGATTCGTTCCGACCGTTAATAGAGGTTCAAAGCAGAATTTCAAGAACTTTTTGTAGTTGGACACTTTAGTATCTAAAAAATTGTTTTCCTTTTTGTAATTTTGTCCTTGAAATTTTAATACCTTTACCGGTTGGAATAGATTGCTACTTAATAATTCAAAAAAACTAAATTACCCCTAAAAAAAAGGAACTTCGAATTGAGTCAAAATATTAGTTGGAACACAATCATCTAAAATGAATGAAACAATTTAAACCTGCAGTTTTAGAATGAATATTTATGTTCATGAACAGACACGAATTTGACTATAAGTAATACATTAATTATTAAGTTTTGAGTTTTTTTTTTTTGAAGAATTCTACAAACCCATGTTTTATTTTGGAGATAATTTGTCCGAAATCCCATTAGCAAATTCTTTTCAAGCGGGAACAAATAACACCTTAAAAACAATTCCTGACGCCTTAAATTTTGTTGCTCATACTGCCTTTTTTTTTTTTTTTTTTATGTTTCCATATTTTCCTTTAAAACATACGATGATCAACTTTAATTTTATTACATCTTCTTAGATTGCTTAACATAAGATATTACATAACCAAATCTATTAGAATCTGGACTACAATAATTAGCTGTCTCTAAATTATAACTCTAGACTACGACATATATACATCACAAAAATAAATATATTTTATATATGCATATTTTATACGAATTTTTTCAATAAAATTAGTACAAAATCTAGTTAAAATGTGCTAGGCTTTCTCTGTGCCCTTTTTTTTTTTTTCCTGATATCAGTTATATCTTCTCACGTGTTTAATGAAAAGAAAAAAGCCTCATGCATAAATCAAATATGAAGCATATAAAATTTGATTTGAGAATAATTAGAACATAAGAATCACACACAAATTTATTTCACATTTGATCCACTCATTTTGCCTAAGATTTCAACAATATTTATTAATATTTTATGGCATGCTTATCGTGTTTGCAAATGGAAGACAAAAGATGTGTAGGGCGTGGGCCTTCATGCACCATTATTGGCGGGGACAACTTTCCTGATTAATCCTTTTGCTTTGAATTTTCTCGCAAAATATGGATAAAAAAACTTCTAAATCTATAATGGCAAACCATAAAATAAAAAAATTAATACGTGTAAGCATTCAATCTATAATTAAATATAAATAGATTAAAATTCAATTTAATAGTTGCTATTTACGAATTTGAGACCTAATCGTTGTTAGGATCTATTAAGTTTTCAAGAACAAGATTAAAGCAATTATAAAATGAAGGTTAAATTAATGCAATAGATAATCAAACATTGCAGTAAAAGTAAATGATACTACACACGAGATTTATAATGGTTCACTCTATTATAAGAACTATGTTCACTGTTCTTTACTATGATGAATAAGTTGATACAGCCTACAAAGTATTTGAGAGATTTGATATATAGCACGTCTGATTTCTATAGAGTTTCAATAAGTTCTTTTTCCTTTTTATTGTGGAGCTTTACTCCCTATTTATAGAGAGCATTCATGAGAACGTGGCTTCAATCTAATCAAAGGAGTGGATATATTAGTGCTTGTAGTAGTGAGACATCGAAACTCTACTTACGTTCCACTTCATGGCTCAAAAGATATCTCCTTGTAACTACTAGGCTAACATCATCAATCCCAACAAATTGACACTTAGTAAATCTACGATAATGAATGATGTGTAAATCTATCCCAAACGAGCCAAGTAGAAACCACAGTTGAACCAAGATCTAATTGATGACGCTAATAAAACGAGCAATGGGCCCGCAATCTTAATTGCAACAATTTGGCCTAACTCGATCAGTCCATTTGGGTTAGACTCGTTCTGATCACAACCAGGACACCCCACACTAGTCCTTCACTGAATGGAAGATCCAATAATTTGGAATCTGATCTACCAACACACACACACACACGTAGTTAGACTTGTAGCCACAAAAAAAGTTTTTGGATTCTTATCTAGCAATGAAAAAAAAAAAAAACTGGTTGAAAATCCAATAATTTGAAATCTTATGTACCAATACATACATACATACATACATACATACATGCATATATGTATATTCTTATTTTACCATTTTTTCTTGAGATTAATTCCACGTACTTAATAAAAGCGTCTTTCTAGCTGGCTCCCCTCAATACTCAAAGGGAGGAAACGTGCTAAAGTGGAACTAGATGAAAGATGGAAACAGCCTGGCCGCGACGAGACATGTTTTTTTCTATTTATTTTCTCTTTTTTAATGAATCAATTAGATGCCAGTTCCAAGTAATATCGCAGCTTTAGAAATTAAAAAAAATAATAATAATAATCATCCATATACTTAGTTAGACTTATAGCCACAAAAAGTTTTTTTAGGGGAAATTTTATCAAACTTAAGAAAGTAGCAGACACACTCAAAACAACAATTAATCCTGTAATACATTAGACTTACCCTCCCTTCAATGAGACTAGACCTATCAGAATTTAAATTCTGATGATGCTCGATAGCACTAGGGTCACCACTAAGGCTACAAAGATTCTTCCAATTGAGAATATATAACTCAGTACATTGAAATTGTAGAACTCTTATTGACAAGGTCCTGCCAATCGATAGATTCTTCTAATCGTTTGAAGGGCAAGACACAACAGCACTACACCACTAACACTGCAAATAGACAACTCTTGCATGACCAAACACTCGTGATCAAGACTGAGATTTGGGAGGTCGAAAATCACCTCTATTATTACAGACTTAACATAAATACAATACAAAAAACTAAAACAATTAGGTGAAAATTTCAATGCCTTTATTGAAAAACAAGCACACAGTCAGAAAAATAATGTTAATGAAAAAACAAGAAACAAGAAATGCCAATAGCTTGAACCATAGATCAACAGAGCCAGAAGCAACCAGTTACAACCCAAAGCTCCGTGCTTGACATCCACCACCACTACCAGAGGCAAGTTATATTGAGTGGGGTCACATGCTCTCACTCAAATTTTAAAAATTGTATTTTTATCTAATTTTTTAAAAGTAAATTTGTCCTTGTTTCATAAAGAAAATTATAACTTGACCCTGCTGAATACTTCAAAGATGTTGTCGTGTCCCATTTTATAAGAAACATAATAGTTATGCTCCCATTCAATCATAAAAATATAATAACTCTGTATTCATTTGATAAAATTATATTTTTATTTTTTCTATTGTGCTCCCACTAAAATATGCCTCACTCTGCTACTTTCTACAGCCACACCATGAGCAACAGTTCTGAACACCACCAATCACGGCTGGGGATCCTCAACATCACAAAGGTCCTCTTTGATCGTGAATTAAATTCAGTGAAAATCATTTCAAAATAAGACAATTTCTTATACAGGAGATCAAGTAGCTAATAAAGAGAAACCTAAAAAAATCGTCCAAAAAATATTAATCTAAAATATGCCTAATAATATATATACATATATATACATATATATATATCATTATCGAATAGTTTAAAAAAAAACAGAAACCTAGAAAAATCTTCCAAAAAGAATATTACTTAAAAAATACCATATACGACTCTTCTGTCGTAGGATTCCCGTTCCACCATGTGTTCAATAATGGAACTAGATTGAGACAATCATGATAATGGCCTCTCCTTGTATATCCAGAAAATTTATTAGCGAATTCGAAAGGCATAAGACTAAAAAATATGTAGTTGGATGTATAGTTTAAAAGGATCTTTGACAAAAGTGGTCTAAATCACTTTCTCAATTACAAACAATATAAAGCTTTCATATGCTATAGTAATAATTTAAAAATTACTATAGTATAAAACGCTCACATGCTACAGTAAAAAGAGTTCTAACCACCTTGTCAAACACCTTATAACTATAAAGTCACACCCGACATGAATAGGAAATGAAGAGTTGGAATCCGAACCCGAATCTCAAAAAAAAAAGAAAAAAGAAAAGAAAGGAAGAAAGAAAAAAAGAAAAGAAATAAAATCTATCTATTATTAGGCGTGCATTGCAAATGACAAAATGTTTAAGCACCATTGATATTAAGCACTATCACTAATAAAATGTTAGTACTATAAGACTCACCTTCTATTAGTAAATGATGCTTATCATCATTCGTGCATTATAGCAATGCTCACTGCAAAAGATTTACTAATAGTGACGATTAAGTCACTATTATATTGTCACGTAGCATTTGAAAATTTTGATGGGGTAAAACAGTTTATATACATTAATGAACCAAAAATTTCCTCATCAAAAAGCATATGTCTTGAATTTTGTTTAAAACTTTTTTTAGCTTTTGAAGGATAATTTAGTTAGGGACTTCTCCAATAGAACTTTATCGATTGTGCATATTTTAAAACCATTAGATATGATCAAAATCCTTCTCTTTTTTTTTAAAAAAAATTGATAACTAAACCACTGTTTGTTTTTTTTTTTTTTTTTTGGTTTCCACTATAAAAATTGCCAAATTTAGCTAATGAAAGTTAGATATGAAAAAAACAGAGAAAATGTTTTCCTCAAAGGAGACACGAGATTAGAAAATTTTTTTATTAAAAAAAGAATAGAAAAAATCTTAGAAAAGAAAAAAAATAAAAAAAGTTAATAAATGGGCCAAAATCAATGGTAAACTAGGGAGAATGAGGGAAGAGAAAATTACATGTTATGCCACACTTTTAAAAGTTGTGTTTATTCATGCTACATTTGAAAAAAAAAAGTTATGCCATACTATCATTCATATTACATGTTAAGTTATAATACAAATAAATATGTGTTATATTTATAAAAATTAAGTCTTAAAAGATGACATTTATGAAAATCCCTTATGAGAGAAATAGTAGATTTTTAAAATTTTTTAAAATAAATATTAGGTTTTAAAAATATTTATAATAAATAGAAAATTTATGATGTATATAGTATAATTACTATGTAAATAAGAATTATTTATGCTGTAAGCAATAAGGTAAATAATTTTTTTCACCTTAAATCTATTTACTGTATAAATAAGAATTACTTATATTTGTAGACATTGGATCTACAATCAAATATATAATATGTCAATTCAAGTTAATATGTTTGTTTAATGAATTTGGGCCATCAAATTACCGTTATTTGGATTTATTAGCTTGAAAGCAAATGTGTTAGACTGAATTGCAAAGAACAATTAACAAATTAAAACTAAACAAAATAAAGTAATGCTGGAAAAATAAAAAGATTCCACACATAGATTTTTATAGTGGTTCACTCTATGAATAAGAGCTACGTCCATTGTTCTTCACTATTATATGGATTTTGAGTACAGATCAAAAGAGTGTAAGAAATGAGAAGTAAATGTAGCAGGGTTTCTGTATATCATATTCTTTATCTACAATTGAAGATTATGTGCCTTTATATAAAGAATAGAAGGGAGTTGTGGCTTCCAACCAACTGGCTGAGTGGAGCAATTATGCAGAAGGTAACTATAATAGTGGCACACATGTCAGTCCATTACAGACTACAAAGATCATGCTCTCCCCACATTTAAGTTCATAGTTGGACGTGCTGATAACCGTCAATTCGTGATGATCGATCCAATCGAACGAATACTTGGGAAACTAACTTGTACAAACAACAGCAAAATGTAATTCAAATACATTTATTATAGACAAGTTGGAATCGATCGATCTAATTGAAGCCTCAATTCGATTTGCACTTCTCATGTTGATTAGCCGATTCACTTTTGTTTACTCAACTAGTTTTATTTATAACAGTAGGTTGTCATTTTGGGCCCGTGGACAATATAAGCCTGACCAAATTATACCTCAACAGGTAGCCCCCTACTCCTTAGTCGATGTAATCCACTACAGGAGTGATCAGATGTCAAACTTTAGTTCGATGACACATCACTTTGATCGAAATTCTACATTCACACTAGGACCATCACTTTCCCTTGGGAAATTGCAATACTCAACTACCTACAACACGTGTCACAATATGACTGGAAGGCTCCAAAACATCTCTATAGTGCAGACATATGCACCTAATTCAAAAAGACACCACCTCAATTTGAGCAGGAACTTGAAAAGATGAGAAACCCTAGCCCTGAGATCAAATTGTCTTAAACTGATCTCATCCGTCGATCAGACTCCTTCGGACAATACATAACATACATTTTCTCTCCCCTTTACATTTTGCTCCTTCTTCTTTGAACCCAAGGCGATTTTCTTTCGTTTTCTCAAGTTTTCCAACGATCTTCAAGCAAGATTCCTCTATTTTCTTTTCATTTTCTTGCAATTTTCTTTCTGTAATCTTATTTCTCTTTTGATTTTGAGTGTTCTGATACCATTTCCATCCCATTTCTAAGAAAATCTATGATCTCTAGGCTTGTTTGGCTCTCGTAAGTTTAGTACATTTACAACTGTTGAGATTCGTTGGATTTTAGGATCCTTTAGTCCTTAGATCTTTAAAACCCTAGATATCCTTTTGAAACTTTGTTTCTACAAAAAATGTCAAAGGCAATTAATATTGACTCGAGCACGAGCAGCGGTGAAGATCCCTAGTCGAGTCGTGATGAGAGGGAAGTTGACGAAAGGATTCTGGAGCAGTCTAGAATCGAATCGAGCTCAAGAACAGGTGGTGCTGGGACAAGCAGAGAGGTAGCAAACCCAGAGAAAGAAAAAACAAGCCATCAGGGCCTTCAACTCGAGTCGATGAAATCGAATCACTTAAAAAGAGGAAGTACGTTTCTCCTACCAAGGGAGTGTCCTTCTTTACGAAAAATTTGGAGTCCATCTTAACTTAGGGAGATTTGTTAACTATAAGATCAAGTATGGGATCCCATCCTTAGTATAAATTCGATTACCCTATCCAAAGGAACGAGTAGATACCCAAAATGATAATTGGTTTTGTGTATACATGAAGTGGTTTGAACTCGGTCTTCGACTACCAATCCTAAAGTTCATGATAGAAATCGTCAGTCACTTCAACATCTCCATGACTCAGCTTACGCCAAATTGAATTTGGCTACTGATTGTTTTGATGGTGGTCATCGAAGAAGCTGGCTTCGACTTTGATACCTACGACTTCCTTTGGCATTACTTCTTGAAGCCAAACAACATAAACAAGGGCTGCTTCTACTTTGTATACCGACAGTCGAAGCAACTCATTATTGAATTCGTTAATGCAAACAGACATTGGGAAGAGAGATATTTCTTCATGTCAATCAACCGTGACTCAGTCGAACTAACTGCTTAATTCCCCTTCCCATTTGCATTTGGTCACATTGGTAAGCACTAACACTTGTATTTATTTCAAGTAGTAATTCCAACTAATCCTTACCATTTTCTTTTCATAGATTACAAGCTAAATTATCTAGCCCCAATAGGCAAAAGGTTTCGAGCAAGGTTAGATGCATTGTTTGCATTGAAAGGATGGACTTGGGCTGAGATCTCTTATCCCGATCGACTTAGGAAGTCGTCCATTTGAAATAGTTCAAAGAAATCCCAGCAAGTATTCCTATTTGATTTCCAAAACGAGTCGATTGGGTTTTATGTCTGCCGTGGTGCACTTCAGCAGCTGTACGGTCTATCGAAATGTATTACGCCTCTATCTAACAAAGATGTTCTTCCTGTAGAGGCTACGCTATCAACAATAAAGGTAACATTACCTTCAGTTGATGACATGAGGAAGAAGAGAGCTGCAGACAGAGCAGCGAAGAAGAAAAAAAGAACTAGTGCTAGCGAGCCTTCGGTTCAATAAGAATTGGTTCTGCCAATCAATACATCCAACTTTTGTTCGCCACCTCCATTCAACATTCAGCCCCTAGTATCAAAGAAAAGAAAAGGGGTAGAGCCTTCTACGCCAATTGAAGAAATCAAACCAAGGGTTCCTGATAAAACCCTCGACATACCAAAGAATGTTAGCATTATTCAGGACAAAGAGGTGGCAACATGAGCAGCGATAAGTTTTAACTTCACCCGGGATGAAGACACTCTCGATGGGCAGGCTTTTTCTTGGCTTACAATGAATCGCCCATGGCCATGGGATAGGTAAATCATGAAATTGTTTTCAAGTTAATTGAGTTCATTTAAGTCGATTCATACTAAGCTTTCCTGTCATACAGTGCCTTCAGCTCCATAACATCTTTGCGAACAAAGCTGCTTTTAAATAGAAGCAAGCGGCCTTGAAAAACAAGGAACTCAAAGAAAAGCTCGAAAAGGTCAGGTTCGAGAGGGACTACAAACAAAGAGAGATGGATAATAAGATTAGTGCCTTGACTAGATCGAATGAGAATGTGCTAAACTTAGGCAGCAGGCTTCGCTCAAAAGAGGAAAAGGTCGCTACTCTAACAAAATCAGTGAAGGCTAAAGATAAAGATATTGAAGACATTAAGGAACAACTACTCGAAGTCCATGGCACTTCTTCCTTCAAAGCAAGACTAGAGGCTTTGAAGGAATTCAAGTCAAGCAAACTTAGTACCGAGGCTATTGATGAAGAAATTAAAGAACTGGAAGTGCTGCTATCCCCTAATGAATCTGACGTTTAAGTTGTTGATGCTAGCAAAGCAGTTCACGAAAAGATTAGGAATGAGCTTGCCACTCACGACTCCAGAATCGACGCGTCAACTTCAAGTGATCAAGTTGTCAAGCCCCAATCTGTCCAAGCCATTGAAACGAAAGGCGATCAAACAGCAGAGGGAAGAACCACCTAAAATGTCAATTTGTTCTTATTTGCTTTTGCACAATTTGAACAATATGTTGATCTTTTACTTGAACGATTTGTACCAAACAACTATTATTGTCTTGAATGCCAAATAGAACTCAATTTCTAACAATTTCAACTTTTAACTGGTCTAATATTAATAGAAATCGAGTGATAACTTGGCATAAAATCTAATCCTCGAATAATTTAACATGCCAAAAATTTGTAGCATGCACCAAATCTGTTAATTTGAAAGTGAACTCGAATACTGACAAACCATTCTGACTAACAAAGAATCGTAAAGACTAAACAATCCAGTTATTGAACATGCTAGTAGAAAGCCATGAAAATGACAAGCCGAAAAGGTAGCAATGCATGATCTTAGAATAATCGATCATGTTCTGAAATTGACGTATAGAACCAAACCATGATGATGGCAACACAAGATCAAACTCTAGAAAAGCCAATCGGGTCCAATGTTACGATTGGGCCATGAAAATGGCAATGTGAGATCAAACTCTAGGAGAGTTGATCGAGTCTAGTGTTAGGATTAGGCCATGAAAAATGGTGATGTGAGATCAAACTCTAGGAGAGTTGATCGAGTCCAATGTTAGGATTAGGCCATGAAAATGGTAATGTGAGATCGAACTCTGGGTGAGTTGATCAAGTCCAATGTTAGGAATGGGCCATGAAAATAACAAAGTGAGATCGAACTCTGGGTGAGTTGAGATCAAACTTTGGGCGAGTTGATTGAGTCCATTGTTAGGACTAGGCCATGAAAATGGCAATGTGAGATCGAAATCTAGCCTAGTTGATCGAGTCTAGTGTTAGGACTGGCGATGATGCAACACAGTCAAGTTTAAGCAATTTGGCTAGGGAACTTCATGGCAATCCTAGGAAAATGAACTGCGAGCCATTATCGGTGACGATCTCCCTTGGCACCCTGAATCGACAAATTATATTTCTCCATAAGAATCTTTTGACATCTCACTCTTTAACATCTGCAAAAGCTTCAGCTTTGACCTATTTAGAAAAATAATCTATAAAGACAAGGAGATACTTAACCTATCCAGGAGCAGGAAGGAATGGTCCAACGACATCCATCAAGTACTTCATAAAGAGCTATGGCAAGATGACTGAAGAGAGTTCCTCAGCAGGTTGATGAATAGTAGGTGCATGTTTTTGGCAACTATCACACTTCTTAGCAAATTTTCACAATTGCTCTACATTATTGGTCAATAGAAGCCTTGCCTTTTAACCTTGTTACACAACGATCTTCCCCCTGAGTGGTTGCCTAGTTGACTTTCTCGACTTCATCTTCCCTGAGGCAACGAAGATAGGGACATGTGAAGGAGCACTTGTAGAGCTTCTTGTCAATTAAGCAATACCTCACAGCTTAGACTTTGATCTTCTCATGATATGCTTATCTTCAGGTAGCTATCTGTCACGAATGTACAATTCAATGGGAATCCCCCAGTCTTCTTTCGGGCCAACATAGTTAGCTTTTACGACCACTTTGATGCTTGGGTGGTCGATGCATTCCAAGGGTATAGCCATCCTTTCATTTACTTCGATCATCGATCCCAAATTGACGAGTGTATCTGCTCGGGTGTTTTCTTCTCGAGGAACGTGCTTCACCTCAAAATTGTCAAACTGGGACTTGAGCTTGTTCACCAGATTCAAATAAGAAATCATCTTTTTGTATTGGGCTTCGTAATCACCATTTATCTAGTTAACTATTAAAGTGGAATTGCTTTCTAAAACCAATTCAGTAGCCCCTAGTGTAGCAGCAAGCCTTAGACCAACAACCATAGCTTCGTATTCGGCTTCATTGTTTGTGGCCTTGAATCCTAACAAAAAGCTTTGCTCGATCTCTTTGCCTGTTAGTGATCATAGCAACACTCCTACTCCTGATCCTTTTTTGTTGCTAGCTCTGTCAACTTGCATAGTCCATTTCTTCGATCCCTCATTTCTTGGCCTATACATCAACTCAGTGACAAAATCTACGAGTACCTGTGCCTTTAATGTTGTTCGAGGTCTGTACTCAATGTCAAACTCTTTCAGCTCGACAGCCCATTTTGTCAACCTTTTAGAGCTTATGTAAGATTGCTCACATCGGGTACAATGATAATACCACATAGTATGACCTTGGAAATAAGGCCGAAGCTTTTGAGCCAACATGATTAGTGCAAAGGCCAACTTCTCAACAATGGAATACCTCGTCTCCGCATTGAGTATAGTTTGGCTAATGAAGAAAACAGGTTTCTAAACCCTATCTTCTTCTCTTACCAATGCCAAACTCACCGCGATTTCCAAAACTGCCAAATATAAATAAAGCGGCTCTTCATCTTTAGGTTTCGAAAAGATCGACGGTGTGGACTAGTATTTCTTCAATTCCAAGAAGGCTTCCTCGCATCGTTCATTCCACTCAAATTTTGTATTCTTCTTGAACAGTTGAAAATATAGGAGGCATCTGTCTAAGGATCGAGCTATGAATCGACTCAATGCGATGACTCGTCTAGTGAGCTCCTATATCTGATGCTTACTTCTTGCTAATGGCATCATTTGGAAAGCTTTGATATGATTTGGATTCGCTTTGATTCCCCGCTTCATAATAAGGTAGTCGAGGAATATTCCGCTCACAACTCCAAATATGTATTTCTCTAGATTCAGCTTCATATTATACTTTCGGAGAACGTCTAAACATTCTTGCAAATGCTGAACATAAAGGTTAGCCTGCAAAGATTTCACCAATATATTGTCAATATAGACCTCCATGTTTTTACCAATCTGCTGCTCGAACATTATGTTAACCAGCCTCTAGTAAGTGGCTCCTTCATTCTTCAACCCAAAAGGCATAACCTTAAAAATTAAAATAGAAAATCCTTTGCTCAGTGATAAAGGAGGTCTTCTCTTGGTCTTCTGGATGCAAGAAGGTTTGGTTGTACCGAGAGAAAAAGTTGAGAAAGCTCAAGACTTCATGGCCGGCAATTGCATCGATGAGGCATTCAATGTGTAGTAACAAGTAGCTGTCTTTAGGCCAAGCTTTGTTTTAATATATGAAATAAATGCACATTCACCACTTCCCATATTTTTCCTAAAGATCACCACATTTGCTAGCCAATCTGGATACTGCACAGGACAAATGAACCCAGCTTCTAGTAGCCCCCTAGCTTTGCATTTCACAATGATGTTTCACTTGATTCCAAGCTTTCTTCTTTTTTGTCTCATAGGCCAATGGTTGGGATCAATGTTAAGTTGATGTGAGATTATGCTTGGGTCGATTCTAGGCATATCTACATGAGACCATGTGAAACAGTCATTGTTAGCCTTTAAAAATTCAATTATTGTTGATTTTACCTCGGCATCGAGATATGAACCAATCTTCACTGTTCGCCGTTCGTCTTTCAAATCAATTTAAATTTCATCAAGCTGCTCCAACAGGATTCAAAGCAGTCTTGATTACTAGATCCATTTGATGGCTTTGTCTGTAATTGCTACAAAACTTTCTTCTACTTCATAGCTATGGTATAGTAGCTCCTTGTTGCTTCCTAACTTCCTAGTATCTCTTTAACTCCTTGCTTCATTGGGAACCTGATACGTTGATGATAAGTTGACAGGACGGCCTTCATCGCGTTTATCCAAGGTCGTACAAGAATGATGCTGTACCCTAAAGAGCAGTCCATGACGAGGAAGCTTGTCATCTTATTCTCACCTGCTACGTAAACGGGCAACTTGATTCTTCCTATAGCGGTGGTTGCTTCACCATTGAACCTAACTAAAGCTGTAGTGGACTTCTCGATCTCCTTTTTATAGGTTTCCATCTTTTTCAGTGTTGAGAGGAACAAGTGTTGGAAAAATAATACGCAGCGAAATTTTAAAAATTTTAAATCAGAGTATTTTTCAAAACACAAGTTTGAGATGCTATATGTATAAATTAACCTGATCTTACTGACCTTGTATTCGCCAAAAAGCTCCTAAAATCTGTGTAGAGAAGTAACGTTCCAAGAGCCTCAACCAACTGGTCTTCTTTGTTATTCTTAATCCACGATCGGAGTGAGTGTGGGCTCACACGTACAGCTCTTCCTCAAGGTGATTCTCCTTCAAACCAATTGAGAGAACCCAAAGCTAATGTTCGTGATTTGTGAACAAGAGCTCTCAGGGAGTTTCAAATTCTCACCAGCAGAGTATCACTCTTAATCTCTCAATTGATCTAAATAACTCATGAGACTCACTCCCTATTTATATAGGTTGGGTCTAGGGTCATTCCTTATCAGATAAGGTCTCAAAAATTCAAAACAGAATCAAATTCGGGTCAATATCGGATGAAATCTGCGTAAAAACGCGTGATTTTTATTCCACGCATAGGCAGGCTGAACTTTTTCATAGGCAGGCCGAACTTATCGGCAGCCGAACTTAAGATCGGCATGCCGAACTGTCCAAAAAAAATCTTAGCAAATCTTTTATTTTTCACCCGAGATTCTATAGGATAAAGCCTCAGTTTTAATTCAAATAACCCAATAGAGAAGTTATCTAATTAAAGCAACTTTATCTAGATAATCTCTAGGATAATAAATAGATTCCTAATAATTCTACAAGTTTATCTTGATTTAATTTATCTAAAATTAAATTAACTGATAAACAGACAAGAATTATTCGATCCCAATAATTCAACAAGTTTATCTTGATTTAATTTTGTCACAAAATTAATTCAACCGATAAACAGACATGAATTATTTGATTCCTCCAAATTTCAACCAATCTAATAAATTTGACATAAGACACCAATTATTATAAATGCATGCCGTATCGTTATAGGATCTTGTGAGCCAGCAAAGGGGACCAAATGGACCTATATAGTTCAAGCTCCCGATAATTATGAAATCCAATATCCCAGATATACATTTCATAATTATCAACTCCAACGCTACTCCACTAAAAGCTTGGAGCTGCACTCTCGAACTCTATAGAATTATGAAGCCCGTATAGCTAAGTCTCTATGACATATCATAGTGTATCGTATCCCCATAGGATTATCCATAATCGGTTTAAGGACAAGTTCTGTCTTACCTTCCCGATTATTTTTATCTTTCATTCCATTATCTCACCATCGAAAAACTTACTATCCAAAGATAGTATACCATTCGGTTACACCTATGTATTCAAATGGTTGAGCACTCCAGTTTTCCAATTATAGGATAATGCATATAAGAGGATATCACTACTCCTAAAGAGGAGCTATGGATTCCATATTTATGAATAATAGGTCTACGTCATCAAGAGTAATGCCTTCAACGTATCAGCATGCATACCACTATTAAGATGTGGGTGTCACCCTTTGGTACATCAAAAGACACAAGTCAAGACAACGGGCCCACTATTCATCTCAGGATTAAGATACAATACAAATGATTGTCTAAAGTGAATCGATTTGCCAAGACAGAATTATTAATCCCAATCAATTCACTTTGTATCCCAATCCAACACATCATCACCTATGACAACATGCCAATGTTTCTATTCACGAAGTCCACCTCCGATGGTCAAGACAAACCATCTCCCAATAGGGATATAGACAACATAACAATCTTTACATGAATAAAGCGCCCAACTTTATTCCCTCGATTGTGGATCTTATGTTTTAGACCGTCACATTAAAAATCGTGTCTTCTGCATAATCTGTCCATCATATGCCCAATTCTTAAAGGTTTAGACCGATAGTCTCATACTATTGTTTGCTTATCATACATTCAACAAATATGAACGTAAAGAGGATAAGATTTGGTATATTAAATTCTTTATTGATAAAAATGTCTCCAAAAACATATTACATTTTTACTCCTTAGGACATACATGTCTAACAACAAGATGTTAGCAGAGCTTCCTTTATCAACTAGCATTTTACTGATTTCAAAGTTTACGACGTTGAGTTTTATTACTAAAGCATCGTCATGTGGATTGTCGAGACCAAATGCTTTGTCGCTTCAAAAAGGGATATTATGCTCATCGTAATCATCATTCTGCTGGTGTGCCTTCATTTGGTTTGCAAAATCTCCTCTAAAATAAAGCCTCCGTAAATGGCTCCAGTCACCTTCCTAACTGGCCGCGATGATGGTGTCTTCTCCTACGTCTGGCGGTCTCTCTGCATTCCTCTCTCTCGATAGAGCCTATAGGCCTTCCTTTCCCGCTCGGATAAATACTCTTTCAGATGTCCCTTCCTAAGTAATTCTACAATTTCAGACTGCAATGCCTTGCATTCAACTGTCAGGTGTCCTGTATCACGATGGAACTCGCAATACTTCGTGTGGTCACGAGACAGACTTAGGGCCATTTTGTTCAGCCATCTGACATAGTTTTTCCCTTCCAATTGCATGACCAGTTCCGTCAAGGATATCTTAAGGCATACTTTGGTGGCAAGAGTGACCTGTTCACTGATCGTGACTTTACTTCTTTCTTCCTCCACTCCCCCTTTGGTGGCGTCCTCATTCACCTTCTTTGATCCGTTCACTGTTTTTGTTGCCTCTCCCCCACCTTGTTTGATCTTTGCTTCTTGTGAGCTCTCGTTTGCATCTCTCAATTTCTTCTTCAAGATCTATCCATCCCTTCGCTCTATTCAAGGCTTCTTGGATGGCTGAGGGTAGTTAGAACATATGCTGTTTTCAAAAGATGACTTGTGCAGGAGTCCTTTCTTCAATGCTTCTCAAGCTGTTCCATCTTCTAGGTCCAAAATCTCAGAAAGAGTCTTGCTAAATCTCTTGATGTACGCTTATAGCGATTCACCTAGGTTCTGCACTATTAACCATAAGTCGTTGGTCATCTTGCCAGTCTTTATGTGTACAGAGTAAGCCTTGTCAAACAAAAATTGCCAAGTCTTCAAAGCTATTAATCAATCTAGTGGGCAGGTTACTAAACCATCTAAGCACTAGGCCTTTGAGACTTTACGCGAACAGCTTGCACATCATCTCATCAAGAATCAAATCTGGGATGCTTGTTGTGCTAACCACAGCGGCTACATCCTCCCAATAGGGGTGTAAGAGGATTGTTGTTTACTTGACTATGGCATCTGAAATTGCCACTGTGTTACCATTGTTACTGGGAATGTCGAATACCCATAATATGGGTAATAATAAAACAGTGAGGCCATCCGTGATTTCTGATAAGTGTTCTAGTACTCAGGGTCGAGTTTTCGCTGTTGAGTTACTCCAATCTTCTGTCACATTCTTGGGAATAAGCTGCTTGCTCCTAGAGTATTTTCTTTAGAGTCTCAACTTCTGCTGTAAGGGCTTCCATTTGCTAGTTTGCTTAAGTTGTTTCAATCTCTTTACTTGGAATTTCTGGTGCATGTTGATTGTCAAAGTTGTCAGCCATTTGTGATTGAGCTAAAAGATCCCAAAGTTGGCAATCTGAAGGCTCCATGGTGGGCACCAAACTATAGACATTGGATTTATAATCGAATATATAATGTGTCAATTTAAGTTAATATGTCTGTTTAATGAATTTAGGCCCTCAAATCATCGTTTTTTG
Organism: Artocarpus hirsutus; assembly: GCA_946598075.1. Lineage (NCBI taxonomy): Eukaryota > Viridiplantae > Streptophyta > Magnoliopsida > Rosales > Moraceae > Artocarpus > Artocarpus hirsutus. Next base: position 11,894 of record CAMOHE010038360.1, on the reverse strand, counting down.
GATCTATTAGCTTCAAAGCAAATGCGTTAGACTAAATTGCAAAGAATAATTAACAAATTAGAACCAAACAAAATAAAGTAATGCTGGAAAAATAAAAAGATACCATACACAAATTTTTACAATGGTTCACTGTACAAATGAGAACTACGTCCACTATTCTTTACTATTATATGGATTTTAAGTATAGATTAAAGGAGTGTAAAAAATGAAAAGTAAATTTGGCAGGGTTTCCGTATATCGTATCATGCGTCTACAATTGAAGATTACGTCCCTTTATTTAGAGAATAGAAGGGAGTTGTGGCTTCCAACTGACTGGCGAAGTGGAGCAATTATGCAGAAGGTAACTGTAATAGTGGGACATGTGTCGATCCATTACAAGCTGCAAAGATCGTGCTCTTCCCACATTTAAGTTCATGGTTAGACGTGCTAATAACTGTCAATTCGTGATGATTGATCCAATCAAACGAATACTTGGGAAACCAACTTGTACAAACAATAGCAGAATGTAATTCGAATACATTATTATGGACCGATTGGAATCAATCGATCCAATCGAAGCCTCAATTTGATTTGTGCTTCTCATGTTGATTAGCCTATTTGCTTCAATCTACTCGACTCGTTTTATACAGTAAGCTCTCATTCTGGGCCCGTGGATAATTTAGGCCTGACTAAATTGTAGCCCAACAACATTAGAAACGTCATGACATGACTTTTTAGATCATCACTAAACATCCCTTTATACTTTAAAGATTTTAATTAGAACATGAAAACAAACACAATTTTTTTAATTCATATAAGTACATTCATAATACTATAATTGTTTGGAAAAGAGTTTACTATATTTACTTATTCAACAATACATACTATAACTTGTTTAACATTTTTTTTAATACTACATATTCAAAATACTTAATATATAGCAGAAACTCTACTACAGTTGTATCCATTTCCTTACCACACACTTTCCCATCATCATTGCCAGCTTCACAATGATACTATTTTGGCCTCTTGGCTGAATTTTCTACAGAGTGAAATAACTAGGTGAGCTAATGCTCAGGAAGTCCAAATATAGCTCACAAAAATTATTTTCTACTTATATGTATGATCCATTTATGCTTATTTATGAACTTTTATTATAACATATACATAACTTGACTAGAACCTAAGTGTTTGTACCAAATGTGTATAATGGTCATCCTAATACTGAGACCGTAACATAACTTTGAATTCCCATTGTGTTGAAAGGTTGATACAACACTTTCTTATCTTATCTAGTGTATCATTTACTATTCTTTAATTTATGGCGACGTATTATTCATGATACTTAAATAATTTAAAATGGGTTATCAATGCATTTAATTAAACAGTACAAAAGTACTTTCTTTCTTTTCTTGAAAACCATTTTATCCATACTATAGATGGGGTTCGAGACCTACTTGGTAGTTGCACTAAGATTAAATAGTTTTTCCACCCCCTTCAATCTTCACCCACGTGTCCTGTTTGGACAATTTTTTGTCATTAGAGATCTTACTTAATATCGAACCACATGTCAATAGCTAAACGTAAACACTAATTACCAACTTTAGTTTTAGTCGGTTTTTAGAAGTTTAGGCTTATCAAAACTTATTTTCATATCTACTAATGCCTTTCTATCACCCTCAAAGCTAGGGTGAAATTCCCACTATGGGCCTTGCTCTAATTCAAGCATTTTAGGTCCATTTAGCTTTTTTTTTTTTTTACAAAAAAAAAATGTTTTTGCCCTCTATAGGTCTTCAAAATTTTTTGAGCATGCTTTTATCATATAAATCTTACATTTTGTTGTTTTTTATAATCATAATGACAATGGGATGCCGATGCCCGTTTTGTGGTAAAAATCCTTCTAACAGAATCTTGTGATTTCACCTTCTGATTTGTGAAAATTTGACAATTTTGCCCACAGTTTTCAAAATCAACCATATAACATCATTGAGTTCAAATATTTTTATTTTTTTTCAATAAAGTATAAACTTTTCAAGGACTCTAAATCCAATTCTTTTCTAAAAACTTTCTTCGCCTTTTTTTTAAAATATATATATATATTTTGTGATTAAAAATTTCCAAAATTCATAATTCATGACTCGAGTAGAATTTTCACAAACAGTTCACGATATGTAATCGTTTCGATGGGTTCTACAACTTTCATATTTTAACTTGCCTGAAATTCAGATTATACTGTGGAGTTTCAAGCCATTTTTTAAAATCTGCCCTTAAAATAAACACTTTAAAATTTTACCCTCAAAGAATTTTACAAACTTTTGTCCATAAAACTTGTCACTTCTACTATGTTGGGCAGAACCAAAATCATTCCAAAAAACTCAGTTACCTCTAAATCCATCAAAATCCTTAATTCCATTGAAGTACCCTAAAATTACTTTTTCACTAAATTTTCAAACTTAGGGTGTTTAAGCTTAAAAACCTAGTTCCTTGCAATAGCAAAACACCATAAGGCATAAAAACAAGTCATATAAACATGTCATAATATCTCTTAAGCACGCTCTAGTCCCTAGTACATAGCAAATTTTCAAAAGAAAAAACATAATTTCTAAAGCTTAGTTTTGGATTTACCCAAAATTTTCCTTAGTGAACTTTGTGGTCCTCCACTTAGGCTTGTTCTTGGCAATATCTCCTAACATGAATCATGGAAAAATTTCTCATCAAAACTCCTTCCAACACCAAAAAGAAAAGAACTCAAAGAAAGAAAGAAAGTTAGAGTTTTACCTTGAATTAAAGCTTGATTTTGTTCTTGAATTTTCTTGGAAGTTGATTCTTTAATAAAATTTGAAAGACTTAGATCTTGGAGGTAAGAAAACCATCTTTATTATTACATAACATAAAATGCAATAAAACAAACCAAAACAATAAAGTGGAAATATCAATGCCTTTATTATAAACAAGCACACAATGAAAAAAAAATGTCGATGAAAAAACAAGAAACAATAAATATAGACAATCGGAACCACAGATCAATAGAGCTAGAAGCAACCAGTCACAACCCAAAAGCTCCACTACTAGCATCCACCGTCACACCATAGGCAACAAGTCCAGCCACCACCAGATACAGCCACAGAGGTCTTTTTTTGATCATTAAATAAATTTGGTCAACATCGCATCAAAATAACATACATTAGGAAATTTTTGATACAGAAGATCAAATAGCTACTAAACAGAATCCTAATAAAAAGGTCCCAAAAAAATATCTATAAGGCATACATTATAAAATATTTATATATATAACAATTTTTTTATACATATGGTCAAATAGCTCAAAAAAAGAAACCTACGAAAAATCTACCAAAAAAAATATTACTCTAAAACATACATTATATAATTCTCCTGTTGGAGGGTCCCCCTCCATGCGTTCAATAATGGACTTAGATTGAGACAATCTTCATATGGCATGTCCTTTTCTATCCACAAAATTTATTAGCAAATTCCAAATGACAGAAGTAAAAAATCTATTGGTTAAAGTACATCTAACTTCACTAAAAAATATTCTCAAATTAAAAAAATCTAACTATTATCATGGCATGCACTGTAAGTGAATTACAGGTAGAGACCACCATGTCATTGTCATATTGTCACAAAGCGTTTGAAAAATTTAAGTAGTTTTTATAGATTTATGAACCAAAAATTCCCTGATCAAAAAGCATATGTCCTGAATTCTATCTAATACTTTTTTCATTTTTTGGAGGACAATTTAGTTGGGAACTTCTTTAGTAAACCTCTATGATGATGTGCATTTTAAAACTATTAGATAGGATAAAATCATTTTTTTCATAAATCTAACAACTAAAAAACATATACTTATTTTGGGTATCATTAATCACTTGAAAGATCATTTTGTACGAGTGAGCTAATAAGAATCGGTATACAATTGTGGCAAAAATCATCATTTGACCCAAAAAATGCAAAATTAGCAAACGCATGAGCCACCCCATTCCCATAAAGGAGATGCGACAACAAGAACCATGATGAGCTTTCGAAATAGTACTTTTATCTTCCTCAATAACACTTGCCTCAATTAATGGATTTGGGCGGGGGCTGGGGGGCTAGGGCCCCCCTTAGATTTTTGACAAAAAAAATTTAATATATTTTAATATAATAATAATAATAATATAGTTTGGCCCCCTAGGATTTTTCATAGGGTTTTTGTTTTTTTGAAATATAGTTTTTTCTTTAATAATAATAACTTCATATGGTAACTTGAATGGTTACTTCAATCATCATGCAGGCTACCAAAATCTAAAATTTTCAACCCAGTCCAGTTTTAAGCATAGTACGTAGCATAATATCCTATATTATCTATAAATCTTATCACTACACATCGAAGCTCAGATTTACTTAGCTCCTTTCTCTCTAAAATTCTCCCTTCTCTCTAGAATTCTCTCCCTCTCTCTCTTAAATTTGAAGCTTATTCTTAATTTTTCAGATATCCTCTATTGTACTTTTTTCATAAACTCGAATCTCATCCACAACCCTTCAACCATCTTTCTTTCTTTCTTATTTCTTTTTCTTTGTTTTTGATGGATCCAAAGTATCATCACCTAAGAAAATACTTCCCATCACTTTTCCAGAAGGTTCTCAAGTAGAAATACTAGTCTAGAGTCACTTAACTTTGGATTCTCATGCATTTTGGAATCCATGTTTGGAAAATTCGTTTGAGTGACTTCAATTAGAGGGTCGGCCTCTAGGTATGGGTACAGTCGTAGTGCGATGAGAAAAGCTCATGCCATCAACTCTAGATGTCACAAATATGGGCAATAGACCTGTGAGGGTAAGTGTCAGTAAATAGGAAGGACAAAATCTATTTCTGCAAAGATAGCCTTTTTAGAAAGAACTTGGATGACCTCTATGCTTCTCTTTAAAACCATCTAAGTGGATATGTCTAAGGTGCAATTTCTAATATCTTGTCCAAATTTCATGCAAAAAGACAACACCTTAAGAATCTAGCATTTAACAGTTTGTAAGAAAATTAGATGAGGAATAAATTCTGAATCTATAGATATCGTTTAAGTGTTTCTGCAAAAAAATATATTTTGTGTTCGAGTATTTATTTGTTTTTAAATTATCACAATATGTGTAAAACAATAAATGTTTATTTTTATTTTATCATTACAATAGTATTTATATATCTATATTTGTTTTATTAAAAAATGTTACCTTGTCAGATGCATCACGTGTTTGTTCCAGTTGTTAGTTTGAAATTTTAAAATTGTCAAAAGTCGGTTTGATTGCATGTTAAAATTTTCAAAAAACTATACAGTCAAATGCTTTATGCTTCTTTAAAAGTTATAGATTCGGTACTCATTTGTCAAAAAGTTGTACAATCATGTCAGAGTGTCTTTTGTCATTTTGTTTCCAATTGTCAAAAGTTGTACAGTCTGAGTATCATTTTTCAAAATTTGGTTTGATTGCCTGTTTACTTTTTCAAAGTTGTTCGGATTTAGTCTGACTTTTTCTAGCATGCTTATATCTTATTTTCTCACTTTTCATCTATACAATATTATATCATATCTTTTTTTTCTTACAGCACATATTTTGTTTAGGTTGTCAAGTAACCTAACATCACCTACCCGTTATAACTTCTTAGTCCCTTGGCAATTCTGTCTTATTTAAGATATCATTCAAGACTCAGTGTTTTAGACAGAGTAAACTTAAAACAAAAACCTAAAAAAATCAAATAGTTAAAAACAAGATTCAATCTGTCTTAGAAACCAAATATGTCTTCCTCCCATTCATCTAGGAAAATCAAAACCATTTGTGTCTTCTATGATTCTAGTCTTGGTAATGGTAGAGTCTACTTAGAAGCCACGGAACACTTAGAACAAGTCTTGGCACATAAGAAGATTAACCTGATTTATGAGAGACGTAGCTTAGAGTTAATAAGGAATGTAATAACAACAGCACATTTTAAAGGTAGCCATGTCTTATGGATTATATCTCATTTCCTAGCTGAGGGGAAACTCAATAGGAAAATCATAAGTGAGGAAGAGAAAGTTTTAGACATCTCTAAGAATCTTGAAAACAAAATCTATAACTCTAATGCTTTTATTGCATTACTTGGTTGTTTAGGTACTCTTGAAGAGTTATTCGTAGTTGCCAGTAGAAATCTGTTAAGCATTCACTCCAAACCCGTAGGTTTTTTGAATGTAAATGGTTTTTATGATAGTCTTTTAAAGTTTTTAGATTACACTGTAGAACAAAACTTCATTGTAGAATCAGGAAGAAAAATCTTTGTTACTGCTTCAGCAGCTAAAGACCTGCTTGACAAAATGTAAGTCATTCATACAGAGTCTGACACTTCAACGTCTAAGCTTAATTGGAAGAAATAAAGCAGGAAGCAACTACTAGATTTGAACCTCCACCTGTAATCTTTTGGTTTTACCCATAGTATGTTCGTCTGAATTTCTTGTGTCTTGAATAACCGATCTCATCCACATCTTCTATTTTTATTGTGACATGTTGTTGTTAAAAAATTTAGATTCAATGACTAAAGTGTTGGGATGGCTAATATTACAAAATATCTAGTACTCTTGAAACGTATCCCTTTTAACGTCCGATCTTTTTTTATCGATGCTTTTGTAATCTCCATGCATACATGCTTAGGATAGCTGCTTATATGAAGCATTTTGTACTCTTAAAACGTATCTATATTAGGTCTGTAAACTATCTATGTGTTATTTTAATACTTGTTTTTAATATAAATACTTGTGTCGTTTATTTTATTATTGTTATTATGCAATATAACATCCCTAATCTAATCGTAAACCATGTTTAAAAATGATAAAAGATTGAAAAATGATATGATAAGCTTATACCCTTCTCCTAATATATGTTTGAATAATCTTGATAAAACAATATATGGTCCCCCTGATTCAAAATCCTGACTCTGCCACTAGATCAGCGAAACATTGAACCACCCGAACTGTGCTCCTGAGCCAATTTTGCTCCCTCTTAGATAGCCATACATTCAGCCGAATGTGGTGAAAACCACCCCTCCTTTGTAATAGATGCAGTCGATAAAACATTACTGGAAAAGTCCCGAGCCACCACACCAAAGCTTACCCAATGAAAGAAGCTGGGGACAGCTATACCTACAGTAATTTCTATGGAGGTTGCCATTTGATCAACTGTATTTGAGGAGGTTTAGGACTAACATTTAAACACCGGCAAGAGGAATAATTTAAATAGATCTGACCATGTTCTAACACCCCTTTGCTCTTCAAAGATCGTCCTTCAAAGCAAATTAAATTCTTGTTTAACCACAAGCTCTAGCAAATTGTACAAAAACGATCATGCTCTTCCTTACTGCCCCAGTCTTACAAAGTGAATAAAAGGGGCCTCATTTAAATTGTTAGACCACTATCCATAACATGCTTTCTTCCCAAACTTCTTAGGCCAAAGAACAAGACCAACAAGCATGAGGAATGTCTTCAATTTCATCCTGGTAGCGAGGACAAAAAGTGGAACATTGAATTTTTTGTTTCGTAAGACTGGTTTTAATGGCTACAGTGTAACACTCTGAAATTAATTAAGTGTTATTAGTTTGTAAAATGGTGATTTAGTGTGCCATAAAGAATATTTTAAACTTAATGTGATCATTTTGTGAAATTTTTGAATCAATGATATTTTTTATTATTTTAATAATTTTTAGTTACTCTTAATTATTTTTGTTTGTTATTTTAAATTTTGAAACAAAATAACTTATCAAATGCCAACCACATTCTTTTTCAAAACTATAGGTGGTACATGGTTTCTTTTGTTGGCTTTGCTTCTCTCTCTCTCTTTGTTTATTTAAGCTCTCTCTCTCCCTCTTTTTTTTTCACGTTCTCTCTCTCTCTCTCGCATCTCACTCTCTCTTTCACTATCTCTCTTACTCTTTCTCCTCCTCTCAAATTTTGATTCAAAAATCAAGCACAAGCTTTGGTTTTCAATTGATTAGGAACTTAGGAACTTGCTTGGACGATCAAAAACACGATTTGAAGATTAAATCAAGGTTAGTTTTTAAATTTTCAAAACTTTTTCATTTTTTTAATTTTTCTTGCATCTTGAAATTTAAGCTCATTTAAGTTTAGAAAACCTTTAATCTAAGTTAGAGAAACTTAAAGTAGCTAGAATCTAAGCTTAATTTGAAGAAAAACGAATTTAAATCAAGATTTCTTATTTTTCTCTATTTTTCTTGAATTTCAAGATTTTGACAAGATTTTTCAAAATCTTCATGCAAATCTTGTTTAAATTAGTTCAAAAGTGTTCTATAATATTTTTCTATCAACTATAGATGTTTTCCATGCCTGAGAATTGATAAAACAGGTTAGAATGAAGATTTGGGCTCAGAAGGCCAAGAACCTGTGTTGGAAAACTCTGGAATTTTCCCAGTTTGGTAGGCGAACTTCGTGTTCGGCAAGCTAGATTCAAGGGTTCGACGGGCTGGATTCATATGTCTGGCAGGCGAAACCTGAAAAAGTTCAGCCAACCAAACCAGGGCGTCCAGTAGGCCAACCGACACAGTGAAATTTTGTGATTTTTCATCTATTTTCAACATTTTGAACCCTGATTTGGATTTTAATGATATAATATGATTTTATAAACTCAAATGGCACACTAGGACACCATGAGACAATTTGATGACATAGGATGTTTTAAGCTAGATATTGATAGGCTCGGTTTCTATATTTAAGGTTGTTCGAGGTTCCATAGAGCTAATATATAGCGGGTCGAGACTGTGGTGTGAGACCCCAGCACGACTAATGAGGTAGGACTTCTACCCTCTTCTTTGGTAGCCAAGTTTAAAATAATCTTGGCCTTATGGGTTTCTTCCAAAATGTTTTCAATAAATGATATAATAGTTTGAAAGTTTTCAAAAGAGGGCTTTTGGCCACAACATGATTCCTTTCAAAATGATCTTTTACAAATGATTTCCTTTAAAGTGATTTCCTTATGAATGATTTCTTTTAAAACAAAATTTCAAGGAACTATTTAGACAAACTTCTTAGCAATTTCCATTATTTGTCGAGGAATGAATGCTCATAATGAATCAAATAATGAATGCAATTAAGAACACTCGGTAAATGGGTTTTAAATAATAATAAAAATATATACGGGCATGATACCATATCAGAGGTCGGGTCGTATAGAGTGCAACCTTGGGGGCAGGTCCCAAAACTTAGTTGGGCCATTACAGTGGTGTTATACATATGGTTTGCCCAAGAAAAGAGAATGATATTCTTTCTAGTCAACCAATATATGGTTTTGGTAAGATTAATTATTATTGAATTTTTATTTACCTATTTATTTATTTATTTATGTCTAATTTCTAATTACTCTCTCGAATGATGAAATTTTCTTTAAAACTAAATGTTTTAAAATATAATCCTATTGAGCCTTTCGCTCATATTTTCCTTGTTTTTGAAACCTTCTCCCCTCTAGGTGGATACTAGTTTAAGATCGAAGAAGAGTTCACTGCCCGGACTCGCGAGCAATGAAGGGTCTTGAGTAGGTTAGTAGTTGTAGTAAATCAAGGCATGTACCATTTAAATTTTATTTTTCATGTTGGACTATAACTATAATAATTTACTGTTGGTATTAATTGTGTGCACACGATGTGGGCTAGTGGGACCCAGCACGTACCCTCTTTGTCCTCTTTAATGTTTTATTTCTATTTTATTTGTTAAACTATTATAAATGTTTGTTTAAAAAGAATTTTAAATTATCACGTTTTTCATAATTAATTAAATTCTTAAACTCATATTTTTATTCAAATTTCTTCTTAATCTTTCTACCACGTCACGTCCTGTACTTCAGGGCGTGACAAAATGGTATCAGAGCTCAAGGTTATGAACCTTGGGAATTGTGCACACATAGGTACGATAGTGAAAAGCCTTTGACAGTCTAATTTTGTCTTTAGAGTTGAGAGAGAATGGCACTTGGGTGTCATCCAGTTGTGGTTGACGTAAGTTCCCCGATAGAGAAATGAATGATAGAGGCGTCATCTGTCACTTTTGACAAATGGCAGTGAGGGTTAGGCCTAAAATTTCCAAAGCAAGTCGTGAGTATGAGTGCCTTAAGGAGCTTAAGCGTGTGTTACCCTGGCTTTTGATGGAAAATGAGAGTCTATAGGTGGTTGAAAACCTATTAGACTCAGTAGTGAAGCATTTGGATATCCTTGGAGCATCAATAGCGTATCAAGTAAAGTTCGTAACTAAGAAGACGGTAGGCAGTGCTAACACCTGGTGAAACAAGTGAAGCGTCTGAAGAAAGGTAGGAATATTAGTGGGGAAAGATTCAAGGAATTGTTCCAGGAATGTCATTTTCATAGGAATGTAGAGACCAAAGGATCGTCGAATTCTACTGATTAGAGTAGGGCGATAAGAAGGTTCAAGAATACGAGGTACAGTTTAATGAGTTGGCCAGTTTGCTCCATCTGCCATAGCTTTTGGATGTGAAAGGTATATCAAGTTCCAGGAAGGGCTTAAGTCATTCATTCAACGGCAATAGGTGGTCTTATGACTTCGGAATTCTAGTAGGTTAAAGTTGTCAGCTTCATTGGTGGGGACAGACCATGTTTACTACTACGAGAATTGAGCAATGACATCAAGAGGATCTTAGCGAAAAAACAAGAGAGGTAGCAATCCTCAAGTCTAGGCAAAGAATCAGCAGGGTAGCACAGCAATGGAAGTAGCAGTTCATCCAGCAACGGGCGAAGCAATTCCTGTCATTCTATAGCAGTTGCGACGCATCGGGAGGAGCTGTCCAGTAAGAAACGCTCGACAAGGATCTCAAATTGGAGAATGTGCTAGTCATCAGCCTCAACTTCTGTCCTCACCTCCACCACAGTAGCTCCCTTAGCTTCAATACCATCAGGTTTCTCCACAACAGTATCGGCCAATGTGTTGGGTTTTTGTTGGATTTTGTTATTCAAATAAGCAACAAAAAATTAAAATTAATTCTCACTAAACCCTCACAGGATCCATGCAATTCAATTAGATTAATAAGAAAGTCATAGAATCTTACTAGGATGACAAAATGTAACGCACCCTTTCCAGACGTCACAGATGTCGTTACATTCATTCTTTAAAACATTAATTGGAGCAAACTATTGTAATTAATAACATGCATTTGAAATCATAGTTTGGAAAAGCATTCCTAGGATCCGTACTTACAAATTTTTTTTTTTTTACACAATTCACAAGAAGTTATACTACTTATTTATAGCAATTCGCTTTTCCATAGACATTATATAAATAGTTTGCTAATATCTTTAAAAATTAAATTGGCCTTTGAAAACAAAAGATAATTTTTTTTTTTTTTTGAACACAGCTCGGCCGGCAGGCTAAACTTTTAATTTCGGTAGGCCGAACTCAACCGGCAAGCCGAAGGTCACCCATCGGCAGGCCGTCCGAGGCTTTGCAAAATGGGGTTTTAAAATCAACAAGATCAGCAGGGCGATACATGGAAACCGGCAAGCCGATCAAAATTATTCGGCAAGCCGATCAAAATTATTCGGCAGTCCGACCAGTATGGTCGGCAGGCCGAACAAAAGAAAAATTTATTTTAAAAATAAGTTTTAAAGCTTCAAATGCGGAAGAAAATTTATAAAAATATATTAAACCATCATTCACAAAATTTATAAAACTTATCCTTAAATTATAAACATACTCAAAGTCATAAATCATGGATTATTTCATTAAAATTTCTTTCCTTGGCGTTCTTCCATTTGCAAATCATCTTCCTTAGCTCACACGCCTGTCATTGTCCTCCGCCTACTCCATAACTTTCTTACCCTTATCTGCAACATGATGAAAAACTTAAATAAGCTAATGCTTAGTAAGTACATTGTAATTCTCACAACTTAAAAA
>CAMOHE010038359.1:0-22213 GCA_946598075.1 Artocarpus hirsutus | reverse complement strand
AAACACGTGTTTTATTGTGGCATCCGGCCCGAGCGTACTTCCTCAAGCCTCCATAGGACCCACCTTGTAGGGCCCCCGGACTTATGGCTCTTATTGGTAGACCATCCCCATGCTACCCACTCATCCGTACTGTCCCCTCTAGGGCCAGAGGGCCCCTTAGGGTTTTTCTTTCGAGTTCCTCGGGTTCGAACCTCAAATCTCCTTTAAGAGGTTCTTATTTCCTTCTCGAGTACCAATTGAGCTACTAGCTCAGTTGGTACTCGAGAAGGAAATAAGAACCTCTTAAGGGCCAGAGGGCCCTAGAGGGGACAGTATGGATGAGTGGGTGGCACGAGGATGGTCTACCAATAAGAGCCATAAGTCTGGGGGCCCTACAAGGTGGGTCCTATGGAGGCTTGAGGGAGTATGCCCGGGCCGAACGCCACATGCTTAACATACATTCAACAAATATGAACATAAATAGGACAACAATTTAGTATATGAATAATATAAATTCATTATTGGTAAAAATGTCTAAAAAAAAACATATTACATTTTTACTCCTTAGGGCATACATGTCTAACAATGATCTCAAATAATTCACTCTTATTAGGTGCCATCATGACTAGTGCCAATATCAACTACCCTTTTATGAGTTGAAAGGCTTTCAAACACTCACCATCAAAGTAAAACAGGACATCTTTCTCCAAAAGATTATAAAGAGGCTTGATAATGTAGGGAAAATCCTTGGTAAAATGCCATTAAAAACCTACATGCGTAGGAAAACTTTGAATTCCTTTAACATTGGTTAGTGGAGGAAGTTTTTAAATCATCGAAATCTTTGCCCAGTCTACTTCAATGCCTTTAGAAGAGATTCTATGACCCAAAGCAATTCCCTCTTGTACCATTGAGTGACATTTTTCCTAATTAAATACCAAATTCTTTTCTTCACAACGTAGCAAGATAAGAGAGATTGCGTAGACAATAATCAAAAGAAGATCCAAAAACCCAAAAATTATCTATAAATACCTCTATGATCTCTTCTACCATATTTGACAAGATCACCATCATACACCTTTGAAATGTTGTAGGAGCATTACACAAGTCAAAAGGCATCCTCCATTAGCCAATATACCATATGGACAAGTAAAAGTGGTCTTCTCTTAGTCCTCAAGAGCAACAGCAATTTGGTTGTATCCTAAATAACCATCAATAAAGCAACAGTAAGAGTAACTGGACAAGCGATTCAATATTTGGTCAATAAAGGGAAATGGGAAGTGATCTTTCCTCATAGCTTTATTTAACTTCCAATAGTCATTGCAAACCCACCAACCAGTAACCGTCCTAGTGGAACAAACTCATTATTCTCATTTTGTACTACCGTCATACCCCATTTCTTTGGAATAACTTGAAAGGGCCTTACCCATGAACTATTAAAAATAGCATAAATAATATCAGCATTCAACCACTTAAGACCTTCGCATCTCACAACCTCTTTCATTGCTAGATTAAGCCTTCATTGGTGCTTTACTGTTGGCTTGTAATCTTCCTCATAAGGATCTTGTGCATGCAAATAGCGGGGCTTATTCCCTTGATGTCGAAGATGGACCATCCAAAGGTGGATTTGTGCTTCCTCAAAGCTTTATGTAGCATGTCTTCCTCATCTTGGTCAACAATGTGGAGATGATCACTAGCAAAGCAGAATTTTCTCCCAAAAAACATAGCGGAGATGTTTGGGCAAAGGCTCTAACTCTGGCCGAACTTAAGAATTAGTGGGCTTCACCTCTTCAAACAAATCTTCCTTTCTTGGGGTAGCTTCTACACTCTTTTCAAAAGAACTTCCTCCAACACCATTACTTCACTCTCTTTTCTTGAAAGGCTTGCCAAGTGATTCTCCAAAGGGTCATGAGTTGCCACTTCTTCCATGAATTCCCTGACATGCTTATTAATAACATCAATTTGGTAGCAATTAGGTGACTCATCGAGGAACTTCATCTTCATTGAATTGTAGATGTTGAATCGTACTTCCTCATCAATAACTCTAAGAGTCAAGGCACCTTGATGAACATCAATGAGATCATGTTTGGTTGCTAGAAATGGTCTCCCAAGAATCAACGGAACCTCACAATCCTCCTCCATATCTAAAACAACAAAGTCAACGAGGAAGATAAATTGGTCTACCTTGACCAACACATATTCAATTATCCCTTTTGGATAAGGGATCTATCAGCAAGTTGTAAAGTGATCTTTGTAGGCTTGAATTCTCCAATTTATAATTTTCAAAACAACAATAGAGGCATAAGGTTGATACTAGCCCCAAGGTCACACAAAGCCTTCTCAAATGATGAGCCTCCAATAACATAAGGTATGGTGAAACTTCCTGGATCCTTCAACTTTTGTGGAAGCTTGTGTTAGAGAATGGCACTACATTCTTGGTGAGATTTACAGTTTCATGATCCTCCAATCTTCTCTTATCTGACATCACCTCCTTCATGAACTTGACATAATTTGGCATTTGTTCTAGAGCATCGGGAAAACAAACGTTGATATGAATCTTCTTAGAAATGCACAAGAACTTGGAGAATTGAGCATCTAATTTCTTCTTTTGGAATCTTTGAGGAAATGGAAGCGGCGGGGTAATAATTGGAGGGTTATTAGGAAAAGAAATGGACTTTGGCTTCATGCTCTCCTTTAGTGGCTCAACTTCTCGAATTGATGATGGCTTAAATAAGGAGGAATTAGCATTCTCTTCTTGAAGCTTGGATCCTTGAGTCTCCTTATCACTCCTAAGAGTGATAGCCTTGCAATGCTCCTTAACATTAGTTTTCGTGTTGCTAGAAAACTTCTCCAATGATTGGGCCTTAATAGCATTAGCAAGTTGCCCAATTTGCACCTCAAGATTCTTCATTGTTGCTCCCATGTTATTGCATTGTGTCTCAATTCTATTGTCATGCCTCATCCTTGTAAAACCTTGCCTTTGTTTCCAAAATAAAAGTACTCACAAGATCTTCCAATGATAGTTTCTTTTCCACCACATTTTGATAAAGCCCCGGGGGAGGTTGCTGGACGTTTTTAGTGTTACCATAGGAGAAATTCTCGTGATTACAGATTCTCGGATGATAATGAGTAGGCAAGTTATTACCCCAATAGTTGAAGTTTTGGTTGTTGATGCCCAATTCTATCATTATGACGAAGCCTCTTAGGCTGTTGTTTGGGTTTGGTTAGTTTTTCTACATTGACCAAAACGGTTTCATTTGGAAACCCCCCGAGTGATCGAATCATTTACCAACTCCTCAACCACCACTTTGCTTCAAGGCTTAAAGTCATTCATGTAACTTTTCTCAAGGAAAGTTGCACTAGTTGAAACCACGATTTTATTTTCCTTTGGGTTATGGAAATAACCCCCTTTAGTCCCTTTTGGATATCCTACAAATATGCAAACTTCTAAACATGCTTCCATCTTATTTGCAACCTTAAACAGGACATGAGCTGGACATCCCCATATGTGAATATGGTTTAAGGATGTCTTCCTGCCTGTCCATAACACGTGAGGAGTTTTAGGGACCAATTTTGAAGGCTCATCATTCAGAAGATGACATGCATTTTGTAGTGCATATCCCTAAAAGGACAGAGGCAATGATGAATAACTCATTATGGATCTAACCATGTCCAACAAAGTCCTAATCCTTCTCTTCGACACACCATTTTGTTGCAGAGTGCCCGGCATAATCAAATGAGATAAAATCTCATTCTCTAATAAGTGTCTAAAGAACTCATTAAACAAATATTCTCCACCTTGATCGTATCGAAGTGCCTTTAAGGGTCTACCAAATTACTTTTCCACTTCTGCCCAAAACTCCCTGAACTTGTCAAAAGTTTCACTTTTATGGTGCATCAGGTACACATACCCATACCTTGAGTAATCGTCAATAAAAGTGACGAAATAATCATACCTTTCTCGTTTTTGGATGTTCATAGGTCCGTAAACATCACTATGCATAAGTTTCAGAACCCCTTTGGCCTTATTGCCCTTAGACTCGAATGATCTTTTGGTCATTTTTCCCTCCAAATAAGATTCATATTGTGGTATAGATTCCACCTTTAAGTGACTTAAAGGTCCATTCCTTGCCAACCTTTGAATCCTATTCAGGCTAATATGACCTAATTGCAAATGCCAAAGATTAGTCTCATTAGAGTGAGAAGTCTTAAGTCTTTAAGAGTTATTACCATTAACCTCAGTGTTCAGCAGCGACTCCATCTTAGGTTTGATAAAATATAGGTTGTTTTGCATCCATCAATCACAGATAGAAGATTTATTTTTACGAATCACCACTTTATTATTAAAAGAAACCAAATAGGAATCTTTAAATAAACAACCTACAAATATCAAATTCCTTTTTAAGTTTAGGAACATAAAAACAATCTTGCAAAACTAAACTCCTTTAATTATCAAAATAAAGAAGGACATCTCCCACTACTTTAGCCAACAATAAGGATCCATAGCCCATTAGAAACGTGAAGTTTTCACAAAGTAAACTTCTCATTTTCCTAAATCCCTTCAGAGAAATACAAACATGATTAGTTGCTCTAGAATCTATGACACATGTGTCACTTGATTCTTCAACTAAGAAAGTTTCTAGAAGATTACATCTAACTCCTTTGGAAAGGAAGTCTTTGCAATTCTTCTATATGTGCCCAACCTTTTTGTTCTCATCCTTTTGCTTCCTTCCATTCCTTGGATTAGAATTAGAACCAGATGCACCTGCCAAGTTAACCTCTCCACTAGCAAGAGTTTCCCTGATCATATTTTTTAACTCTTGTAATTGTTTTATCAACTCCATTAAGGTCATATCCTATCTATTGCTCAAATAAGCTCTAAATGGGATGAACTCCTTTGATAGAATCCAAAAAACCATAGTCACCTGTGACTCGGCATCAATATTAGCTCCATAGGCTTAAGCCTCAGCAAGGTATCCTGTGACTAACATCATATGCTCCTTTACAGATGTCCCCAGTTTTTGCTTGCAATTTAGAAGTTTCTAAAGTGCCCTTTGCCTCTTTGTTAGGGCCAGACCTCCAAACATGTCTTCAAGATTATCCAAGATCTACTTCACAAGCTCAAAATTTTCATGTTGAGCCTATAGCACATTATTCATGCTGGCCATAACATAGTAGCAAGCTTGATCATTAGCATTTTTTCAACGATCATACACTTGGATTTGCTCATTAGTGGAATCTCCCATAGGCTCAAGAGGACACGGTGTGGTTAACATAAATGTCAGTTTCTCAAAGGATAAGACGATATTTAGGTTTCGTTTCCAATCATCAAAATTCTTTTCGATTAATTGGCTTTTGTCAAGTATCGAAGATAAAATATTTTTAGACATTTTTAATCTACAATAAAGAATCATATACCAAACATAAGCAAACATATCATAACAGTTTAGTAAAATAACACGATTATGTAAAATATACAAATGAGTTTATGTGTCAAACCTTGAAAAAATCACAACATTACAACGATAATTCCCAACTCAGGATTCAACAAGCCACCTTGGGGAGACTTGCCAAATTCGATTAAGAACACGGATTCCCCCCTAATTAATATATGCCATCCAAGACTTGTATGGTCCAACATATATTAATAATATTTTCTTTAGCTATTAATTTTATTAACAGAGCTCCTTGTGAAGGTTAATAATAAAATTAATATGAGTGTATAACCATCGTTTCAACTACATTATCCATGGTTTATTATCGTCACCTTGGGGTAATCAACGATAAACCATACTAAAGTAAATTATCCTCTCAAAGACCCGACTCGATACATGATGAAATCCCTTCTTTGGGGTTGGAACCACCATGTGCTACCTATGGACCAATGATGGAGGCCGTAGGTCCTTTCTTTGAAAACCTTCTCCTACTCATTCTTTTGAAATCAAGGCTTATTTTAAGAACATGCATGAACAATTTTACATGATCAGCACTCCGTATTCTTTATGACATATTATTAACATACATGGCAAATCATATTATAATGCAAACAAGCAAAGCAATCATACAAAGCTACAAGCAAAATATTAATAAATAACCATAATATTATGGTTCCACCCTAGAGAAAAGAAAACAAAGTTTGCAAGAGAATAATTCAATTTGCAAGAGCATAATTCAAACATATTATCGATTCTTCATCCTTGAATCTTCAAATTGTGTCATTCTTCATGTAATGTCCATCTTAAAGTCTTCAATCCCACATAGATCAAAAACTCCATATTTCTGGTCATATCTAAATTTAGTGTTTCTTAGAATTGTCTCAAAAATAAAATTAAAACTGCACCAAAAAAGCCACTTTTTTTTTTTTTTGGAAAAACATAGCTCTTTGTCGGCCTGCCGAATTTTTAAATTTGGCCTGCTAGTGACATGGTTGACCACGGTATGTATATCGCGGTGTACCACCCATCCATAGTCAGCCTACCAAATTTGAAAGTTTAGCCTGCCGCCAGAGCCACCATTCTGCCTCGTCCAGCTGCGGTCGACTGCACTATGTGTACTGCAGTTGACTACACCCTCACCCGAGCAGAATTTTGAGAAAACAAATTTAAGGGCAGTTTTTCAATTTTTTTTTCAACAATTCAAAAAAATAAAATTAAAGACTCAGGAAATACCTATGGAACGATATTATCCATCTTTTAGATCCGCTTTCTCCGAATAATTATTTCAAAATTCTTACAAATTTAAAATTAAATAATAAATCCTAGACGGAGATGATAATCAGCCATTTGATTACATGAAAAACCTAAATACACATTCTAACCTCTAAGGAACCATAATTGACATAAATTAATTAATTAATAAATAATTTAATCAACCATAATTAATTAATAGACATTCATCATATAATCTATGACAACATAAAAATATATAGAAACCTGGAGTGCCAACTCTCTAAAAATTAAATTCAAGCATAAGAGAGATCAAGATCACATAATTTATACATGTAGCATGATCACAAATTCATAAATTTATGTAAAAACTATGGCTCTGATACCAATTGTTGGAAAAGTAGTATGCGATAAAATTTAAAAATTTTTATATACCAGAGTATTTTTCAAAATACAAGTTTGACACACCATATCCATAAATTAACTAGATCTTACTAACCTTGTTTGCCGAAAAGCTCTAGTAATCAATGAAGAGAAAGGACATTACAGAAGGACTTCAACCAACTAGACTTCTTTATTATTCTCTATCCATGACCGGTGTATGTGTAGGCACACTCATAGAGCTCTTCCATTAGGTGGCTCTCCTTCTAACCAATTAATACTCAAAGTTATAGATTGTTTGTGAATAATAGCTCTCAGGGGAGTTTCAAAGTCTCACTAGCAGAGTACTTACTCTAGATTTCTCAACTAATCTAAATAACAAAGAGAACTCATTCTCTATTTATAGTGGTCGAACCTGAGGTCAATCATTATCAGATAAGGCCTCAAAATTTGAGTTTGAATCAATTTCAAATTTGAATCCACATAATCAAACTCGGAGTCTGATAGTTGCGGTCGACTGCGTCGTCGTAGATACTCGATTTGAATTTGATTTGAATCCAAGGTTGAACCGGTAGATGCTATCTCAACCTATTGGATAATTCCTATCTTATTAGTTCCAGGTATCTTTGATAGTCTCAATTTTATTTCAAATATCCCAACAAAGAAGTTATCTGATTAAAATAATCATATCATAATAAACCCAAACAAATAAGATATTATCAACAGTAATTCAACATGCTTATCTTGAATTATTTCACCAAACTAATTCAACCGATAAACCAATATGTTTATCTTAAATTAATTACAAAATTAATTCAACCAATAAATTAACATGAATTATTAAATCCAATTAACTTGAACTTTAGCCAATCTAATAATTTGACGTAAGTCACCAATTTATTAGAAAAGCATGCCGTATCGTTATAGAATTTTTGTGACCTAGCAAAGGGGACCATATGGACCTATGTAGTTGAAGCTCCTGATAATTATAAAACCTAATATCCCAAATATACATTCCATAATTATCAGCTCTAATGCTACTCCACTAAAAGCTTAGAGTTGTAGTCTTGAATTATATGGAATTATGAAGCCCTAGAGTGATATCTATAATTAGCTTAAGGATAAATTCTATCTTCCCTTTTCTATTATTTTTCTCTTACGTTCTATGATCTCATCGTTGGAAAACTTACCATTCAAAGATAGTATACTATTCGGTTACACCTATGTATCCAAATGGTTAAGCACTCTAGTTTTCTAATTATAGGATAATGCATATGAGAGGATATCAACGACTACTAAAGAGGAGCTATGGATTTCGTATCCATGAATAATAAGCCCATATTATCAAGAGTCATGCCTCCAACGTACTAGCATGCGTACCAACATAAACTATGGATATCACCCTTTGGTACATCAAATGACATAAGTCAAGACAATGTGCCCACTATTCATCTCAGGATTAAGATACAATACATATGATTGTCTAAAGTGAATTGATTTACCAAGACAGAATTATTAATCTAAATCAATTCACTTTATGTCCCGATCTATCGCATCGTCACCTATGACAATGCACCAATGTTTTTATTCATGGAGTCCACCTCCGATGGCTAAGACAAACCATCTCCACTTACGGATATAGACAACATCACAATTTTTGCATGAATAAAGCGCTCAACTTTATTCTGTCGATTGTGGATCTTATGATATGGACTGTCACCTTTAGAATAATATCTTCCACATAATTTGTTCATCATATGCCTGATTCTTAAAAGGTTTAGACCCTCAGACTTTTATTTACTTATCATACATTCAACAAATATGAACGTAAAAAGGACAAGATTTGGTATATAAATAATAAATAAATTCTTTATTAATAAAAATGTCTTTAAAAACATTACATTTTTACTCCTTAAAGCATACATGTCCAACAAAAATTACAAAGGAGAGTTTAATACAATGTTTCTAGGATGATTTCTGTATCGTAACGATAAGTAAAATAGTGCGTCCCTTCTGAAGGGTCCTTTCCCTCTATTTATAGAAGTCGGATGAGACGGTTACGTGAGTGGTTACCACCCCCTTCCTTTTGTTGCGGGATAGTTGAAAGTAGTAATAGTGAGCAATAAGGTGAAGTAGTGGGCAGTTACTATGCACTCACCCATGTTCTCCTGGAAGTAGAAGTCATAGCAATATGTTCATAAATATCGAAGTGCTTCTAAGAAGTCTTGAGTTGTAACTGTCACCATGAATTATAGGATGTCTAATGGGTAGCAACTAGCAACTAGTGAGTGACGACTATCGACAAGGGACTACCTTTCTAAGCATAAAACAGTGATTAATTGACCAAAGAGTGACAACTAATCAACTACTAGATGGTGGCTAATAACTATTACTTATCTTCTGAACCAAGTAGTCAACTTGATTACCATGTGGTATACAGACGGCTAGATGACTAGTAGAAATAGTCTATCACTTCCAACGAAGTGTAAGGTCATGAGTAGGAGATGAAGTCGTACCCCAATAGATAGCTCCCAACTCCTTAGTAGAATTTATTAATGTTAAGGAGTAAAGAATTAAGTACGTAAATCAACGACTATCGAGTTGTGTATACTCACTAAGCGACTTCAACCAACAAGGTTTCAATTCAACTTTGGCGCCATGTCGAGAGGCAAATCATGAATGAGTAAGTTGAAACTAAGCATCTGATATCAAATAAACGAATTGACGATTGAGTAGTAAGCTTCCCACCATTTGATGAGGTCCCATTGTGATTTGCAGTTGATTGATTTTTCAGAAGCTTGAGATGTATTAATAGGATCGAATGGCAAGAGGCAATCGTCGAGTATCGAGTGGTAAACCAAAGTATTTATACTACTTGCACCCTTTCTAATTAGTTGGTTGTAAGCAAATTCCTTCGAGAGAGCAAAGGATGTAACGAGCATTTTATGCGCACAATATAAAGTGACTTTAAAAGTGATCTCCACGTGGTGAAGGCCTAAAAGGTATCATTTTTATCATCTTTTGATAAATGAACCAAAAAGATATCTCTACTTTTATGTACCTCACATGGGCACAAGGTGGAGACTTAAAACCTTTTATGCATCACTTCAACCATTATGTGCCTATAATCATCATAAAAAAGCTCATCACCCCTTCAGATAGTCGAATGACTATTGATCCACTAGCGAATAGTTGACTAATGACAAAAGCCTAGTTTCAAATGGCCGTTATCTCATGCCAACGGTTGCATTGAGACTTGCAAGTATCGATTAGCGAACCATTGGCATAAAATCTTCGAGAACACTTCAAATTTTAGAACCAAAATATGTGCGACGAATGAAGCGACAATTCAAAATTCAAAAAGAAATTTGAGCAGGAATCCTCTTTTTCCGAACCGTTAGATGGGGTTTTGCACATTTATGGTTTGCCTACTAGGTTAAGATATAAAAGGGCATTGCCCCCAAATTTCACTAAGAAAAATATTTTTGGTAAGAGAGGTGGCAGCATGAGGGCTTTCTCTTCCTCTCCAGGGTAAGGTTTATCATTTCTCTTTTGTTATTTGGATTTTAGATTGATTTCATAAGACCGTTGTTGGATTTTCAAGAGCATTGGAGGAATTTTGAATTAAAATTCATTTTTTGTTTATGGATTTGTTGAATGTTCATCACGTTCTCAAACGTTCTTCGTGTTCTTGAAATAATTTATTGTGATCTTGGTGATTTTCATTATTCGATCCTTTAGTGGTTAAGCATGAATTGTTTGGCTCGTTTGCCATGATTGATCTACGATTAAGAATTGAGAACCACTATTTAGTGTTTTTAATTATTTGGCTCCATCGATAGGCAACTAGCGAGTGTCGACTACTTAAAAAAAATCTTTATTTTTTTACCTAGATGTGGGTAGTTTGGAAGCAAATGACGGGAAGCGAATCTCGAGGGGCGAGTGATAAGTGTTAACACGGCAAGCCAATCATCGATTTGTAATCCAAAAATTGTTGGTAGTCGATTGTGACGAGTGAATAAGACTAGATGTTGAGGAAAAACAAGTTCCATGCAGTTCCTCGTCAAACACTTGGGAAGAGTTGATGGGGTCCTCGTCTAGTGAAAAGACAACCCAAGAGACCAAGGCCTCGTGGGATGATATGAGCATGCCACCAAAAGCGGTTTCAACTAATGTCGAGAGACGAGTATCGAATTGCGAAGCTTACTCCTACACGGATCAACCAAGCAAATTACAAAAAGAGTTCAATGAGGATGATGGAGATAGGGTGGGTGACTTGCTCCTTAACCCTTCCATTTCCTGAAGACGAGAAGATTATCAGGAAGATGCAATTGTTTTGCGGCTCTAATAGTAGATACGCAGTTTGCAAAGAAGCTAGTCCCAACCAAAAAGCTTAACGTAATGACTATGTTCTATCTTTTAAACTCTTCCTCAGCTATTCTCTTCTTTGAGTTTTATTCTACTACAACACGCTGGATGTGAAATAGGTAAAGAGGTGACAACTTCATGGTAGATAGTTTCTTGCTCTTGCTGTCCTTTGAAGCTTTCTTGTCTTTGCCTCCCTCTTGTTGCACGCCCGTGCCCTCTACCTTAGCCTTCTTCACTTTTGTTGAGCCTTCTTCTGGGAAACTACCTTTTCAAAATTTGGAATATCCACCTTCACCATCGACATGACTTCTTCTACAATTGCAGCTTTGACATCAGTCAATGGAGTAATGTACTCTAAAGGTTCGTACAAGCGGTTAAGAGCACACCAATTGATGAAGACCCAGTCAGATAATGGTGTAATAGGGTATACCTGTCGGGAAATCTTGTACAAATTTCCAGAGAGAAGAACGACGTAAGTTTGAGTTGGAGAGTAACATGGTTGCAGTTTGCCCCTTCCTTGCAAAGGTCTTCTCTAGCTTCGTAGTCAACACCTCTCCCACTATAGAAGGACGGTTCAAAGATCTAACTTCCATAAAAAAGAAAAGAGTAAGAAGATTAGTAAACAAAATTATAAAACAAATAAATAATTTGACACCAACCAGGACTACCCTAAGTTGTTGGAACTTCATACTTGGTGGAAGGCTCGCATGTCGACTCCTTGCAAACCGAGATGAAGAAGTGGGCCACGTTCTGCTTGTCTGGTCGATAAGCAATGCAATACAGGGCATGGTTGTTGGGGCTCCTCACCTTGTAATAGTTGAAGGAGTTGGCAAGATTGAAATCGATTCTAGCCTTCTCCATTAGAACAAGCAGTGCATTTAATAGTCACCCACCCTCTGGCCATCATCCTCATCAGACTTTTCTTGCCATTTGTTTGGTTGATCTGTGTAAGCAAAAGCTTCGCTATTCGACACTTGTCTCTTCACACTAGTCGAAACCGCTTTTGGTGGCCCGCTCACATCATCATGTGAGGTCTTGGTCTCTTGGGTTATCTCTTCACTAGACGAGGGCCCCGTCGACTTTTCTGAAGTGTTTGACAAACAACTTGATAGAACTTGATTTTTTTCTCAACATCTAGACCGGCTCACTCGTCGACAATCGACTACCAATGGTTCTTGGATTACAAATCGATAATTATCTTACTACATTAACCCTCGTCGCTAATCTGTCAAGATTCGCTGCCTATCACTCACTTCTCAACTAACACATCCAAGTAAAAAAAAAAAAGAATCCTTTTGGATAGTCGACATTCGTTAGTCGCCTATCGATAGAGCCAAATAATAAAAAAACACTAAATAGTGACTCATTTCTTAATAGTAGATCAAGCATGGCAAAGAAGTCAAACAATTCATGTTTAGCTATCCAAAGATCAAATGATGAAAATCAATAAGATTGCGATGAACGATTCCAAGAACACAAATACATCTAAGAACGTGATGAACATTCGACAAAGCCACTCGCAAGAAATGAATTTCAATCCAAAATTCCAACAATTCTCTTGAAAATCCGATAACAAACTTATGAAATCAATCTAAAAGCCAAACAACAAAAAAGAGAAATTGAGAAGCCTTACCTTGGAGAGGAAGAGCAAACCCTCCTGCTGCCGCCTCCCTTGCCAAAAAAAATTTCTTAGTGAAATTTAGGTGATGCCTTTTATTTCTTAACCTAGCAGGCAAACCATAAATGTGCAAAATCCCATCTAACGGTTTGGGAAAAGAGGATTCCCGCTCAAATTTCTTTTTGAATTTCAAATTGCCGTTTCATTTGTTTGACATATTTTGGTTCTAAAATTTGAAGTGTTTTGGAGGATTTTATGCCAGTGGTTCATTAATCGACACTTGAAAGTCTCAATGCAACCGTTGGCATAGGATAATGGGCATTTGAAACTGGGCTTTCGTCACTAGTCAACTATTCACTAGTCGATTAATAGTCACTCGACTATTTGCAGAGGAGATGAGCTTTCTTATGATGATTATATATATATATAATGGTTAAAACAGTGCATAAAAGATTTTAACTGTCCACCTTGTGCCCACGTGAGTAATAAAAGTAAAGATATCTTTTTGGCTTATTTATCAAAAGGTAATACTTTTCAAGCCTTCTCCACATGGGGATCACTTTTAAAGGCACATTATATCGTGTGCATAAGGTGCTCATTCCATCATTTGTTCTCAAGAAGGAATTCGCTTACAACCAACTAATTAAGAAAGGGTGCAATTAGTTTAAATTTTTTGGCTTACCACTCGACACTTGATGATTGCCTCTCGCCATTTGATCCTCTTAATACATCTCCAGCTTCTAAAAAAAATTAGTCACTTGCAAATCACAATGGGACCTCGTCAAATGGGAGGAAGCTAACTACTCAGTCGCCGATTCATTTACTTGATATCAGATGCCAAGTTTCAACTTGGTCATTCATGATTCGCCTCTCGACAGGGCGCCACAGTTGAATTGAAACTTTGTTGCTCGAATTTGCTGTATGAGTATACATAACTCGATGGTCGTTGATTTACATACTAAATTATTTCACTCCTTAGCATGAATAAATCCGGCTAAAGAGTGGGGGCTATCTGTTGGGGTATGACTTGGTCTCCCACTCATGACCTTACATATCATTAGAAGTGATAGGCTGTTTGTACTAGTCATTTAGTCGTCTACTCGATGGTCATCCAGTCGACTACTCGATTCTCAAGATAAATTATAGTTATTAACCACCACCCGCTGGTCGGCTAGTCGTCACTCTCAGTCAATTAGTGACCATTTTATGCTTAGAAAGGTAGTTGCTTGTCGATAGTTGTTACTCTTTAGTCGTTATCCATTAGACATCCTATAATTTATGATGACAATTACAACTCCAAACTTCTCAGAAGTACTCCGATCTTTACGGACACGTCACTATGACTTCCACTTCCAGGAGAATGTGGGTAATGTGTAGTAACCGCCTACTACTTCACCCCCACTACTAACTATTACCACGCTCAGTTATCTTGCAATGAGAGGAAGGGAGTGTAACCGCTCATGTAACCACTTTATCTGACCTCTATAAATAAAGAAAAAGGACCCTTTAAGAGGGACACATCATTTTACTTATCATTACTCTACAGAAATCATCCTAGAAACATTGTACTCAACTCCCTTTTGTAAATTTTTAGCCAACATAGTGAAGAACTCAACAATGGAGGTAGCTTATTCAAGAGTAAACCGCTGTAATTTATGATTTGGTTATTTACTTTCTGCACTTGGTTTATTCTTCGGTTGTTTAACATGGAATTTCATAAGAATCATGTTGTGTCTGGCAAGTAGTAAAGGTGTTTTTTTTTTTCTTTTGTATTTGTTTTTGTTGTGTTTTGTTTTATTTGTTTTCTTGTTATTAGATGGATTTAATGAAAATTTTATCAATTGAAAAATGACGACTTCCTTGAATATATGATATTAAATTAGTATAAAAAGAATTGAGACAGGTAAATATTATTCCTCGGATTAGGTAAATAATATGAGATAGGTAAAGTGTAACTTGTATGGTTTATGAGCCTAGTAGATATGAAAGTTGTTTAAGTTTATGTTATAAATAGACTTTGAGAAAATTATGCAAATGGTCTACTTTTTGTTGCTTTTTTTAAATATATGGTTGAACTTTTCAAAAATGAGAGAAACGGAAGAACTTTTTGAAAATTAAAGAAATGATTTTTTTTGTTTTTTTTGTTTTGCAGTAGCAGTATATCATTGATAAGTATTTGTTAACTATAGTTTATCACTAATAAATTGGTTTATTATTGAATTACTAAATGATTCTTTTATCGACAAACCAGTAAATTATTAAGTAAATAAATCACCAAGTTAATTGATAATAAACTACAAATATTACATCATTGACGTACATTGATTAACCTCAGTACATCTATATATATGTACAAAACGACCATTTTTTAATTTTCAAAAACTTTAGCTATTTATCCAAGAAAAGCTTAAGGGGCCACTTTCTGCTAAATCCCCGTAGACTTTTACTTGAAATAAACGTTAGGACATGGACCTTATTCCGAGAGAGCACTTTTGCAAGCAAATACAGCAAGGGGCTACATTTTTATGCGATTTGACAGGTTTCAGGGTCCAAATGTTTTTTGGTCTTTGTAAATATAAGCCGGCACGTTTTGCCCCAGTAGTGGGTCCAACCCGGTCTGTACAAGGATACTGGACTGGATGGGCCTAGGATTCTTGGACTGTTGGGCTGGCTAGTCTGGCCCTTATAGTTGTACTGTATGGTGTCCTCCTTTCTTTTTCAGCAGCCTCTGAAACTTTTTGTTGCATGGTTGGAGAGATTGGCAGGCTAGTTAACTAATAGCTAGAAGGGGGTTAACCAGCATCATTTCACATAATATCCTTAAAATCCTTTCCTCTCATATTCTTTGAAATTGTATATAACCTTTATTTATGGTTATGACGTGTCCATGCAACTTCATTTTGTGCTACTCTGAGATATATGCTTCTATTAGTTCACCATTTAGCCCAAGCAGTGAGCCCTAAATATTTGCACTAAGTAAACCTAGTAAACTACTACTTAAGACAAAACGGATTACCTGACATATTCTTCTGACAACACAAAAGTGATGAAATATCATTTTTCAAAACTTAATAGTAATTATTTGAAAAATGTTTTTTTTTTTTTCTCAACACAAAGGCATATATTGTTTGCATGCTATGTCTATGCAAATACTCTTATTGCAGATTTTATTTTATTTATTTATTTTTTTGGGTGGGGCATTTTTGCAGCGCTCTAATTGAGCATATAACTCAAAGGGTATTGATATATGCTATGTCTCTCAAAACTGGTCTAAATTCTAGAGCCCTCCATGAATTAAATTTGTTAAATCTCAAGTCCACCTTTAATCTATATGTGAGTTTTTGGAGGACCCAAGAAGCGTGTTGTAGGAACATGTATAAAAAATTTAAGGCGCGAGGAGGGGCCAGCAAAGCTAACTATTATCGTTCAAACTACCTCAAGGGATAACACTGCAGTTGACCAAGGTTGTTTTACTTGCATGTTTCTTTCTCCAGTGTTTTGCCCGTGCTTACATGTGGCAGAGGATAGCAGTTCTTGCTCCTTATTTTATATATATGTATGTATGTATGTAAATTTATATATGGAGCTAGACTTGTGGTAGTGGCCTCCCTACTCATAGCCCATGAGTTTGAAATCAGAGTGTTAATTCTTGACATGATCTTATGTTGGTTGGTCAAACTATCTTGTGTACCCATTCCACCGAACTTCTGTTGTGAACTTGTCTTTTAACTGAAGAATATTTGAAAGAGGCAGGAAAAAAAAAAAAAGGAAACTCTCAAAGGCACAATTCTTAATATTCAGAGGATTTTCATAATTCTGTTAAATTTGCCTATTTTTTATAATGTGATATCATACTAGTGTAATTTTATTGTTTATAGCACGTATGTAACAGCACTAGAGATAGACGTATTGCTAATCAAATGATCTAAGAGTTACGGAGAGTGTTTAGGAACATAGTAAAAACCAAAATATTATGATGTGAGAGCTTTATACTGTAGCAAGTTTTTGCTTTACATCGTAGCATCTAAGAGTTTTAAACTATAACAAGCTTTAACTAAGTTGCCAAACGAAGCCATGGTTTATAGGCAAACGAGAGAGAGAGACAGAGAAATTAGGGGTAGGCCTAAAGATGAATCTTATCTCAACTCGAAGCCTACCATCACAATTAATATTTCATGCATCAATGCATGTGGTTTGCCTAATTGGAAGAGTTTAGAAATTATTAATACAAAACACATAGACCAAAAAGAAAAAGAAAGAAAAACAAAACACAAAAATTGACGGTTGTATATCGAAAAATACTCTATCAATATGACACAATTATAAATAGCTACATCACGCACATTATTTCAGATTCATTAAAACAATGGAGATCGATAAGGTTATATAAGAATTTCCTTTTTCCTTTTCATGCATAATTAGGATATTATTATCATTATTGTTGTTGTTGTTGTTGTTGAATTGAAAAAAAATGAAACATAACAAACACTTGGGATCATTTATTGGTTAGTTGCACATTTAATCTTAGTCTGCTGCTTCCTTGCCCCCTTTTCTTTTGATTTTATACGCAACAATGTCTGTCACGTCGCAGGGGCAAGGACAGAAAGAGATATTTGAGAAAGATTGATATTGTATCTTATATAATGTGTCCAATAGGAGAAGGGTCGTTTTCAAGAGGCATTTGGATAAGGTCCCCTCCTCCTTCCAATTCGCCTGCTGCTTCTCCACTTGTCCTTTAATACATGTGAACCGGTGTTTATTCTGTAAAATAAAATTGAAAAAAAAAAAATTGGTAGGAGTACCGTTAAATATCACAACTAATAAAAAATGAGCTATATTTTTCTATTTTATAGGACTAGATTTTTATTAGCATGGGATGTTAAATACTATTGACGTCTTTTAGCATTATTCTTTGATTAACTTTATTTTTTCCCTTTATTTTAGACAGCGCACTACAGATAACATCGAGGTATGTGCTTTTGATAACAATACATTTACACAAAATAGGAAACAAGCTAGCAATGGCAAGGATAGAGTAAGAGAAAGAAAGGAAAAAAAATATCCTAATAGGACACAAAATATTTTAGTAGGACATAAAAAAATGTCTTCGTTGGACAAAAAAATGTGCTGAAAGGACATACAATATGTCCCCATGGGATACAAAATATCTCTATAAGATATGTAACATGTCTTGGTGGAACACGCACTAGGTTTGTGACATTAAAATTCTTCACATTTTAAAACATAAATAAAAATTGTCTAAAAAAGTGACATTTATGTAAATCCCTTAAAATTAATATGTAGTCCAAACTTAATTATTTCGTGTTATTTTTGTCTCATGTCATCACACTGTCTCCAAAATTGTTTGCTTTAATTTTATATAACTTACACTAACGTCGTTTTTCCTTTTCACCACTTGAGTTGTAAACTCAATCCCTTTTATGTAATTAAAAAAAGTAAAAAATTCTTTGGAATCCCTCTTTACAATATTTTACATTTTGTTTTCTCTCTTTTTGTCTCCCTTGTCTTTTAAGACTTTTTGGTAGTATATTAATAATGAAAAAAAAAAGTTATAGACAGGAGACTATTGTTATTCAACAATTTTGATAACATCCGACAATCAAGAAAACAAGAGACGGTTAAAAAAATAGTTAATTTTTATGGTAGAGAACGTGCTAGTGAAAGAGGGTGTTTTGTTCGTCCGTCATCAAATTAAGATTTTAACAGTTTATTTTGTTCATGTTAAAGATTATAGTGTATGATATAAAACTAATTTTAGTTACAAATCAAACTGTTAAAATGTTAATTTGACAGCTAAAATATTCATGTTCTATAATAAAGTAAAATTATCTTTTTTTACTGTAAAAATTACAAAAAAAAAAAAAAAGGGAAAAAACTCTTGTTTCTTTTTGATAAATAAAAGTTTTAAAGTAGGAAAGTGCGCCACCTCATCTTTAACTGCCAACAATTATGGTTAGGGAATATTAAAAGAAAATAGAAATTGAATGCACGCCCTGTTCAAAGCCACGCCCACATGGGGATCAATAAATCATGGTCTCAATTCTCATGGGATGACATTAGTCAGACCTTTCTCCAATTCCTAATTAATGACATGCCCAGAGCTTTGTCTTGGGACTTCCATGCATTAATTAAGCCAATTACCCAAAAGCTAATTAAGCTCGTACGGTGTTTGGTAAATATATTTAAAACCTACTTTTTTGTTATCAAATAATATAAAATTTTTATATATTATAATAAAAAGTAAAAATTTATTACAGTGTAAAGCTCTTGCTATAATATTTTAAATAAAAAAAAGTTTATTCTAACCATACTTATCAAACATCCTATTAATTAAAACTTGGCCCTTAATTATGTCAAAATCAAATCTATTTTTTCCCTAATTTGTAAGGGTAGATCGAATCATGAATAGTATCCTGATGTCATTTGATCATTTGTGTCAAAAAAGGTCCACAACCACTTGGCGCGAACTTTTTTAATAATGTGGGGACACTGTCTTTTAACTTCCATTAACTACCTTAGTCTCACCCATGAGGGCCATGACTGTCTTCCCGACCAGCGTTGGTATTCGATCACATGCGCTTGCCGCTTAATTTGCCCTTTTCTGACACACACACACACACTTTCTCTCTCTCTCTCTCTAAGGTCAGATTCGGCATAGAATAAATATATCATGTTTGGTAGGAGGATATAATATAACTATGCGTGTCTCATTATGTAAATATAAAAAGGGAAATAGTCCCACCAAGAAAATAACAAAGAAATATTTGTACAAACAGGGAATGGCCACCCCCCCGAACTCAATAGCTTCTTTTAATGTTGTCTTTCTAAAATGATCTTTTCACTATTTTTCTACTACTTATCCTCCTTGAAGTCTTATAAATTGTATCATGAAAGTAGTATTTTTAAAAATATTTTAATTATATCTCAAGTTTTTACTTTAAAATATTCTCATATTTCAGACTTAAAACTTCAAGTAAGTCAAAAACCATCTATAATACTATGAGAACATGTTTTTGGAGCACCAAGTTCTAAAAAGTTATTAATTAATTCTATCATATGCTTAGTTCATTTAGAAGAAGAAAAAGATAGATAAAAGGATGACAAAAATATGGATAAAATTAAAAAGATACAATTATGTTGTAAGTTTAGTTCAAAACTTTTGTTCTATATATTAGGTCCTCTTGAAAAAATACTCTGGCTCCACCCCCTGGGTACAAAAATGTAGGGGAAGAAAATAGAGAAAAGTACCAGATTTTTATTCATTATTTTCTTTTGAAAAAATTTTACAAATGGGTTTAAGCGAAACGTAATATTCAATTTCATCCTATAAACTATAATTGGTAAAAGAATGTGTCCTATATTGTTAAAACTTAACCATAAACACCAACTTATGAGGATATTACACTACTCAATTAACATATTAGCCTTTTTAAGATAAAAGTTTAAGTCCTTATAGCAAGTCTAAATTCCATTATAAACTACAAAATAACAATAATAATAATAATAATAATAATAATAATAATAATAATAATTGGCGCATTGTTCCTCAGCTTTGTAAACTTTCTTTGTGGTGTTAATTACCGACCCTTAAACATGTTTTTATTATCATTATTATTTTCAATTTGTTGGGGAAACTTCAGAAGTGACAAACAGTCAAGACAAAAAAAAATTAAATAATGCTAAACGACACTACTAATATTAAGCATCAACAAATAATACAAAGGCTTTTTAGGCCTATACCAAAATCTTAGTTGTAAAGTTAAAATATTACAAAATTTTTATATTTTCAAAATAGCAAATATTGAAATCATTATCATAATTATGATGTGATTATGTAGTATAAAATGCTATATAATTTTATTATTCTTAAAATATTCTAAAATCTGCTAAATTTTAATTTTATCAAAGTAATTTTATCATGATGTTACTTTTACATTATAAAAAGTGGATCCCACAACATGACACACATTTTCTTACTTATATGTAGCGCCCACTTTTCAATGGTGTCTAACACTTTTTTATCGATAAAATCCATGTAGTTATCACATGCCAAGTTCTTTTTGTAACATTGATGAATAGTATAGGTTGGTGCGCTAAAACGGGTACAAAAGTCTTATGAGGCAATATGCTTAACTTTATTTGCTCTTTTTCCCCACACACATTAAAAAAAAAAGGGAAGAAAATATTCAAAAGCACCATTTCAAGGAAAAGGTGCAATTTACTGGGGGGGACCTCTAATCCTATCCAGTCTTTCCAACAATTTCTACTATCAAACAAGCACACATCCTATAATTCATCCACAAATCCTCCGACCTTTTCTATCCTACCAAACAGAAGAATAAATAATAATAAAGAAAACCTTGGGTGGGAAAGTTGGAGAAGCTAATATATAAGTGGTCTTGAGTCGCTGACTAGTCATCTTTGGGATGACATTTAATGAAATCAAAACTACTCTGAATCATTTCCACGTAAGTTGTAGGCACATTACCTTTTTGACCAGACAAACCCTTCTTCTCTTACATCACAACTAGTTCCCCCATCTCGTGTTTGTTTCCCTTAGTAGCGTTTGGTATGCAGTAATTAGTAGGAATAATATTCTTGAAAAAGTGATGGTAGGGAATATGATTCCCAAGAACTAAGATTATCACGTTTAGTTACACATAGGAATCTTCTATTAGATTTCTATGAATAATTCATTGTTGTGTTTGGTTGTATATAGGAATCTTGTATAATTGACAAAATAATTTATAGTATTAACATTAAATGTATCAATATAATATATTAGTACTAATATTAAATAATAATAATAATAATAATAATAATAATAATATAAATATAAATAATAAAATAATATTATATATAATTTAACATTAATATTACTATGAATATTTAATGTTATTATTATCATTATTATAAAATAATTATTATTTTATATTAATATAATACTTTCTTTATATTATAGAAAAATATTAATTTATAATAATCATAGAATTATTATTTAACAATATATTAATATTAAAATGTTATATATAATAGATAATATATTGATATGAATATAAATAACAATAAAAATATAATTCTTAATAATATATTAGTATTTATATAAATATTAACATTAAATAAAAATATTGTTATAGAAAATATTAAACATATTTAGCTATATTTTATATTTATGATTATTATA
>CAMOHE010038358.1:0-28238 GCA_946598075.1 Artocarpus hirsutus | reverse complement strand
ATCAAACGTAATCATTTATATTCATTATGAAGTTCACTATGAACATTTCTCAATCAATCATTTGTAAGGATATTTAAATAAAATCATTTCCCAATCTGTCATTGAAAACATTTGATAAAAATCTATTTTTGGCTTAAACCATTTTGAAGTAGGGCTACCAAAGAAAAGGGGTAGAAGTCCTACCTCAATACTCGTGCCGGTGTCTCACACCGTAATCCCGGTCCGTTATACGTTAGCTCCGCGGATCCACGCACAAATCCTAAATGCATAGTAACTTAGCTCATTAGCATCTAACCCGAGGTATCCTATGATACTAAATCATCTCATGGTGTCCTAGTGTGCCATTTAGGTTTATGAAATCATTGTACAAGGTTGAAATTTAAATTAGGGTTCAAAACAATTTAAAACGGGTGAAAATCACAAAATTTCTCTTGGCTCGATCGACCTGCCGGTTCCCCTAGTTCGGCCTACCGGACTGCACAGTTCGGCCTGCCGGAGGAACAGGTTCGGTCGGCCGAACATCTTCAGGTTTGGCCTGCCGGTCGGATGAATCCGGCCTGCCGATCCTTTGAATCCGGCCTGCCGAACACGAAGTTCGGCCTGCCGATCTAGAAAAATCCCAGAAATTTTCACGCACGGGTCTCGGCATTCTCGAATTCAAATCTTCAAATCTAACCTGTTTTCTCAATTCCCAGGCATGGATAATCATCATAAACAATAGAAAATCATAATAGAACACTTTTTAATGATTTAAAACAAGTTTTAAACAATATTTTCTCAAAAATCTGAAAATAGAGAAAATAGAGGAAAAATGAAAAATCTTGATTCTAATCCGTTTTTGATGAAATAAAGTTTACATTCTAGCTAATCTAAGTCCATCCAACTTAGATTAAAGCTTTTCTAGGCTTAGAAACTCTAAAATTTCAAAATGCAAAAAAATCTTGAAAAATAGAAAAACTTTTGAGTTTTAAAATCTAACCTCGAATCAAAGCTTGAAAACGTTGTTTTTGTTGTTGAATCTTGTTCCCGAGCCTTCGATCTCCTAGCCCGAAGCTTGAAAACGAAATTTGTTCTTCAAAAATTTTGAGAGATTGAGAGAGAGAGTGAGGGAACCCGAGAGAAACGAGAGAGAAAGAAGAGAGAGAATGAACGAGAGAAATGGGAGGAAAGAGAGAGAAAATGAAATAAATAGAGGAAAATAGAGAAAATGGTTGCACAGAACTATGTGCAACAGCACACTATTTTTCAAATCAAATTACTTTGTAAAAATTTAAATTAACAATTGAAAACAATTTAGGGTAACTAATAATCATTAAAAGAGTAAAATTATACAAGGTTACTAAATTTCCACAAAACATTCAAATTAGATTTAAAATGCTCATTAAGGCACACTAATCCACCATTTATCATTCTAATACCATTTAATTAACTTCGGGGTGTTACATCAACTGCTACCACCAGCCCTTTCCACCCTGCTACCATTCCCTCCAGCATCTCCTTAAATTTGTTGCAACGGTTATTCATAAATGGCCTCATATTCATTCTCATTAAAACCAATCTTGGTAACTGCATTTTGAAGCAGTATAAGAAATCCTTGATGGAAGGATTTCAAAGCAGAGAAAACAATTCTCAGCTTGATCCCTATCACCTCTCTCTCAGCTAGTTTTTTTATACACCATCGTATTAAATGCTTGAGTGATAGAAGCATCCAAACTGTTGGTGCAACTTTTGACAGCAGCAACCAAAGGCTAGGATTACACAGTGGAAAGAAATGGTCGGAGGTACACACAGTTTTTTAATGCTTCCGTTTTTGCTCCTTATATGCATAATTTTTAGCATATTAGGATCATATTAGAGTTAACATTTGATATTAGTGCGGGTTTTTACCTCTATCTTGCATTTTGGAATTCTAGAAAAATAGAGTTTATGTAACTCACGGTTGTATTTTTTTTTTTTTACTTTTTTTTAATTTTAGCATTTTTTAATTGAAACTAAGATTAGAAATCATTTAGACACTCGATTTGTAAAAATTCTACAATTTGAAATGTCAAAAACGGTGTCCGAATGGCTGAATTTAAGCCGAGTCTAAAATCGGGTTGCAAAATAGGTCAAAACTAGGTCAAATGACCTGGCTAGAGGTTGAAGATGAAGTCCCCAAGTGACCAAAATGACACGTCGTTTTGTCATTTGCACTTAAAGAAAACAATATCATTTTCGCTAAGCTAAGAATTGCTCAGCATCAAGCAAAACGACATGTTGCTTTAGTGTATGCAAAAATGACATGTCGTTTAATAGGGGAAGGACTAGTTTCTAGAAAAGAAAAACGACATGTCATTTTTGCTTTGTAAAAACGACAAGTTGTTTTAACAAGAAAATTGATGTTTCTGATCTAGAAAATGACAAGTCGTCTTGGGTCTCAATCCCAAAACGACAAGTCGTTTCATTGGGGCAAAAATTTAAAAAAAAAAACCCAAAATTAAAAAAAAATTATTTTCCCACATTTCATGAAGTGATATTTTTGTGGAAAAATTCATAAAATTTTCAGATTTTATAATTTTATGACTTTTTCATAATATCCACAATTTTGGTACGTTTATGAAATTTTTCATATTATGGAATAAATTTATAAAAAAATTCATAATTATAAATATTTATAATTTTTTATATTTGTTATGAATATTATACAGTTTTGGTGTAGATATAATTTTTATATTTATGTACATATAATGATCATTATGTATATTGTGTGATTGAAAGTATGCATCCAATATTAAGTTAAATGATTTAGTACATTTAAATTTTGCATTATAATGCTCTAAATTGTGTCTTTGAATGCATAATTTTAATTTTAATTTGTGCATATTGAAAATTGGTACATAAATTATTGGTTCTTTGTTCATATTTATTTATTGTTTTAAGTAAATGCAATTTATTTTTGAGCAAAATTTTGGAATAAATATCTAGTGATATATATAATTTTGAATAATTAGAGAATAGCCACAGCATCTTTGATTATACAAAATTATATTAAGTGTTTAAATCACATATGGTAAAAGGGCATTAAATTGTGATTAATCATATGTAATATAATAAATTTTATCCTATAGGAATTTTTATTATATTTAATATGATTAGTTAGGATAATGCATCAAATTATCTTTTTTAATTTACCTACAAGAATTAAGAAAAGGGAATATAATTTGATAGTGTCATCATAAGGATATATGAATATGTTTGAATTAAAAATTTAGCCCACAGGCAATTTTTATGTCATTTGATTCATATTTTAATGCATGATTTACATTGGTGAACATGTCATAAAGTATTGTAGCCTTAATTTAGTACTATAAGTATGTTTGTTTAATTATGTAGCCTTGCAAACTATGAACTACTCTGATTTTAAACATGACATTCTTGAACTTAAGGGTGATAACTATAAGGTGTGGAAGGAGAGAATTCTCCTTCATTTACGCGTAATGGACATTGACTTTGCTATCTGCAAGGATGAACCACCTGCCATTATGGAGACCAGCCAACCAGCTAATGTTGATAGTTATGAAAAATGAAAGCAATCTAATCGCCTCTATGTAGTGTTCATAAAGACCAAGATCTCGGCTGGCATACGTGGTTTAGTGGAGCAATATGATAATGTGCGAGCTTTGATGAAGGCAATTGATGAGCAGTTTGCTACATCAGACAAAGCTTTGGCAAGCACCTTAATAATGAAGTTTTCATCCATGAAGCTTATTGGAATTCATGGTGGGCATGAGCACATCATGTAAATGAGGGATATAGCGGCTCAGCTGAAGACTCTTAAGGTTGAGATGTCTGAAACTTTCTTTATGCACTACATCCTTAACACTCTCCCACAACAATATAGACCTTTCAAAATATGCTACAACACACATAAGGATAAGTGGTCCATCAATGAATTGATGACCATGTGTGTTCAGGAAGAAGGAAGGCTTGTTATGGAAGCAGGAGAGAGTGTGCATCTGGCAACTCAAGGGAAGAGTAAGGGACAAGCCAAAAATAAGGGAAAAGGCAAACTGCCTGCACAAGCTGATATCAAGAAGGAATCTAGGTGCTTCTTTTGGAAAAAGAAGGGGCACATAAAGAATGATTGTCCTAAATATCAGAATTGGCTTTGATAAAAAAGGTACTCAATTCTCACTTGTTTGTTATGAATCTAATATGGTTGATGTTGGGCATAACACATGATGGATTGATTCTGGTTCTACAATCCATGTCACTAATTCCTTGTAAGGGTTGCAAGACCTAAGGAAGCCAGTGGGAAGTGAATAGTGCACCTATTCAGGCAACAAGATGCGCTCACATGTGGAAGCAGTTGGAAGATGCAGATTAGTTTTAAGTAGTAGTTTTGTTTTAGAGTTGGAAAAGACATTTTATATTCCTAGTTTTTCTAGGAATTTAATTTGAAGGCTTGTACCGTTGGGTTTTTCCTTTAATTTTTCAGACACTATGTTTAGTATGTTTTATAGATCTGAACTTATTGGAAATGGTACATTGTCAAATGGTATTTTTCAAAATTAATTTACAAGATAAAGCTTCTTATACTTTTACGCATGTTCTTGATAATGCTGGCATTAAGAGATGTGTTATGAATGAAGAATCCTCTATGTTGTAGCACCATAGGTTGGGTCATATCTCGATTGAGAGAATAAAAAGATTAGTGAATGATGGGGTACTTAGTACTCTAGATTTTACTGACTTTGACACTTGTGTGGACTGCATAAAGGGAAAGCAGATCAATATGTCAAAGAAAGGTGCCAAGTGGAGTTTAGACATATTAGAGATCATACATACAGATATTTATAGTCCAGACATAGATGCGTATGGTCAAAGGTATTTCATTACTTTTATTGATGATTACTCACGATATATGTATCTCTACTTGCTTCATAACAAAAATGAAGCTATAGATGCCTTAAGAGGTTTAAGGCAGAAGTAGAGAAACAATGTGGTAAGCAAATAAAGATAGTGAGATCTGATAGAGGTGGTGAATACTATGGTAGACACATCGAAGATGGACAAGCACCTGGTCCATTTGCGAAGTTTCTTCAAGAACATGGGATAGTTGCTCAGTATACTATGCTTGGTTCTCCATACTAGAATGGTGTGGTAGAAAGAAGAAACCAAACATTATTGGATATGGTGCGAAGTATGCTTAGCAGCTCCAAGCTTCCTAAGTCCTTATGGATTGAGGCTCTTAAGATGGCTACGTATATATTAAACCGAGTTCTAACCAAGGCTATCTCAAAGACACCATTTGAGTTATGGAAAGGTTGGAAACCGAGTTTGCAACATATAAGCATTTGGGGATGCCCATCTGAAGTAAGAGTCTATAATCCATAAGAAAAGAAGCTAGACCCAAGGACCATATATGGGTATTTCGTTGGTTATGCTGAACGGTCTAAGGGATACAGATTTTATTGTCCATCATATGCTACTAGGTTTGTGAAATCAGGAATGCAAAATTTCTTGAGAATGACTTGATCAGTGGGAGTGATTGATCCTAGAACACCGTTCTAGAGAAAGATCATACAGATGCTCAGCCTTCCACTTCATGTGATAGACTAATTGTTATATGCAACACCCCTATAGTTTAAACGCGTGTTGAATAATAGCCAGTCATTCAAGTTCCACAGACTGTTGAAGAAGAAACAATAGATCCAGTTAAACAACAGATACAAGAACTTGTTGAATAGCCAGTTGATCAACATGCTCCTCAAGAGAAACATTAAGGAAATCTACTAGAGTAAGGTGATCAACCATTCCTAGTGACTATATAGTGTATCTATAAGAGTTTGACTACAACATAGGAGCTGAAAATGATCCAGAAACGTTTTCACAAGCCATGAGTTGTAAGGAATCTAACTTATGGTATGATGCCATGAAAGAAAAGATGAACTCTATGTCAAATAAGGTCTGGGATCTTGTCAAGTTGCCTAATGGTGTAAAAGCCATTGGATGTAAATGGGTCTTCAAAACAAAGAAAGACTCATTAGGCAACATTGAAAGATATAAGGCAAGACTTGTGGCTAAAGGATTCACTCAAAGGGAGGGTATAGATTACACTGAGACTTTTTTTCTTGTAGCCAAGAAGGATTCCCTTCGTGTGATTATGGCATTAGTTGCCTATTTTGATTTAGAGTTACATCAAATAGATGTGAAAATGGCATTCCTCAATGGTGATCTAGAGGAAGAGGTTACATGAAACAACTTGAAGGATTCTCCTCTAGTGATGGTGAGCAATTGGTGTATAAACTCAAGAAATCCATATATGGATTGAAACAGGCTTCCCAATGGTATTTGAAATTTCATGATGTCATCACTTCATTTGGTTTTGAAGAGAACATCATGGATCAATGTATATACCAGAAGGTCAGTGGGAGTAAGATTTGTTTCCTTATTTTGTATGCGGATGATATCCTTCTTGCTACCAATGATAAGGGGTTTCTATATGAGGTGAAACAATTCATTTCTAAGAACTTTGATATGAAGGATATGGGTGAGGCATCTTATGTCCTTGGCATTAAGATCCATAGAGATAGATCTCGATGCATTTTGGGACTATCGTAGGAAACCTATATCGATAAAGTCTTAGACAGATTTCGGATGAAATATTGTTCACCAAGTGTAGCACCCATTGTGAAGGGTGATAAGTTCAAAATGAACCAATGCCCAAGGAATGATTTCGAGAAAAATCAAATGAGCAATATTCCTTATGCTTCAGCTATTGGAAGCCTTATGTATGCTTAGGTCTGCACAAGGCTTGACATTGCATTTGATGTGGGAATGTTGGGCAGATATCAGAGTAATCTAGGCATTGACCATTGGAGGACTGCAAAGAAGGTGATGAGGTACCTTTAACGCACAAAGGATTACATGCTTATGTATATGTGAACTGACAATCTAGAGGTGATTGGCTACTCCGATTCAGACTTTGCTGGCTGTATTGATTTGAGAAAATCAACTTCTGGTTATGTTTTCATGCTAGCTGGAGGAGCTATATCTTAGAAAAGTGGGAAGCAAACATTGGTTGCTACTTCCACAATGGAAGCAGAGTTTGTTTCATGTTTTGAGGCTACTTCAC
The DNA here is from genome assembly GCA_946598075.1 of Artocarpus hirsutus. Classification (NCBI taxonomy): domain Eukaryota; kingdom Viridiplantae; phylum Streptophyta; class Magnoliopsida; order Rosales; family Moraceae; genus Artocarpus; species Artocarpus hirsutus. Next base: position 21,121 of record CAMOHE010038358.1, on the reverse strand, counting down.
ATGGTGTATGGTTGAAGAGTTTCATGTCAGGCCTTAGAATTGTAGATTCTATGTCTAGGCCATTAAGAATATATTATGACAGTTCAGCTGCTGTCTTTATGGCAAAGAATAATAAGAGTGGCAGTCAAAGTAAACACATCGACATTAAGTACTTAGCCATAAGGGAACGCATTAAGGAAAATAAAGTGGTCATAGAGATATAAGCACTGAATTGATGATCGCAGATCCTTTGATAAAAGAAATGCCACCAAAGTCATTTAAGGATCATGTAGTTCAGATGGGACTTGGTTTCATAATGTAAATTTGTTTGTACGTATAGTTAAAATCTTAATAAAACTCTTATTCAGTTGTGATGTTTTCTCATATTTGATTTGCGCATAATGTTATTAGAGAAACACTCACATTTGGTAGGACCAAGAATAAACATTGGGTTTGTTCATAAATTTAAGTTACTATATTAGGAATATAATCTGAGAAATAATACATGGAAGATAATACTCATAATTAGAGGAACTATCATCATGATTCATGTATTTGCTTCCTAAAAGTTTGGATTTAATGAATATAAAGGTTGAATATAGAGAACAAGTGGGAGAATGTAATTGTTTTTGTTGCAATAGTTTCAAAATTGAAGCCAATTAAATTTGTTGCAACAGTTATTCATAAATGGCCTCATATTCATTCCCATTAAAACCAATCTTGGTAACTGCATTTTAAAGCAGTATAAAAAATCCTTGATGGAAGGATTTCAAAGCAGAGAAAGCAATTCTCAGTTTGGTCCCTATCACCTCTCTCTCATCCAGTTTTTTTATACACCATCGTATTGAGTGCTTGAGTGATAGAAGTATCCAAACTGTTGGCATAACTTTTGATAGCAGCAACCAAAGGCTAGGATTACACAGTGGAAAGGAATGGCCAGAGGTACACACAGTTTTTTAATGCTTCCATTTTTGCTCCTTATATGCATAATTTTTAGCATATTAGGATCATATTAGAGTTAACACAGTCTTCCTACTAAACAAACCTACCGCCTTTAATCGTTGCCTTCTTCCCCCACTTCCACTGTTTTCCATCCAACTCCCACTTCTTCATCGACCGTGCAATGTCACCCTTGTAATGGCTGCCAAACCTGCTTGTCATGTAAACCAAGCCCCTAGCAGAGCTAATGCAACACCAACAACGAGGCTCTAGAAGAGGAGGGCCATAGACCCATTGGCTGGTCATGGGGAAAAATACTAATGGAGAGGAAAGAAAAGGGAGAAGTTGGTGGTCAGTGCCAGCACTGAGGACAAGGCCGCGGCCGCAGATGCTAATCAGTTGAATGGGGAGATTTCGGGAAAGGAAAGAAGGGTGGTTGTGGAGGAAGCAGAAAGGCAAGGGAGGAGGAGGGAAGGTTTCCATAAGCTGGAGAATGGGTCTAGTGAGAACAACTCTATTGAATTGGGTTTGTGATCATCATCATGTTTGTTTTGGTGATGCTCATGTGGTAGTGATGAAGTTGAGGAGAGAATGACATAGAGAGAAGAAAGGTGGGAAATTAAGAGAGTAGATTAAGCAACGCCATGAGCGGCAAACTGCATAGAGATGTGAAGGGTGAGTTTTGGAGAGGCAAAGTTGGGCAAGTTGATTTGGTAGGCCTGGCAATAGATCATCATCTCTCTCACTTAACGAGTCTTGATCATCGGCACTTTGGGATTTATGGACTTTTGGTTTGGATTCTATGTGTAATTGGATAGTTTAGTTTATGGTTACTGGAAATCACCAACGTATTGCTTCTCTTTATTACTATTATATTTTAAAACTTCTAATAAAATGTTATTTATCTCTATATAAGGACAAAAATATGGACGTTCAGGGAGTTGTCAAGGTTTTAAGGTTTTTAGGTTTTGATTTACATATAATTTCGATGTTGATGAATATTAAAAAAAAAACATACATCTTAAGAAAAATTTAAAAATTTTTGTTAAAATTTTATAAAATGTCAAAACATTCAATATTACTTAATATTACTTAAGTTAAGCGAAGTTAATAAAATAAATAATACATTTCTAGTCTAATATAAGAGTTTTATCTTATCGTATAAAATGAAATCATTGTAATTTTGTATTGATTATGATTGTTATATTATTTTACATACTTATTAATAACAAGGTATAATATTACAATAAAGTACATGGAAAATCATTACCAAATATATAAAATACATAAAAAATTACTACAAAATATAATAAAACACATAAAAACTTCAAGTATTTTCAATACTAAAAGGAGTTTCTAGCAAGTTGAAAAACATTATGTAGGTTTTGATTTTGATCTAAACAATATGCTTGTCAAAATACTACTTTTGAATAGTTCTAGAGGCAATTGTTAATGTGTCACATATATATTTCTTGATCTTTTATTACTGCTAAACCGTAAATTTGATATTGTTAGTTTACCTAATTTGATGAATAGTCTTTATAGATTTGTAATGCTATCTTAATATTAATTTGTATAGAGGATACACATGTATATTAAAAAACCATTTTGGTTATGTACTTCTAAACTCTAATATTCTATTTAAGAACTATAAGGAATATTATAACTACAAAAACTTTGGTTAGTTCCTACGGTCACAAAATCAAAACTCAAAGCAACAGAATTCTTATCAGTTTGACTTATTTGAGTGACACCATGTCTTCTTAGATATTTTTTAATTGCGCCAATGTCCTCACCATCTTGCCCTACAAGCATGATATTCATTTTGCATAGCATACATAAAATCTTCTTCTCTAATAAATGGACTCAAAAGTATTTGACTTGACATTTGAAAGTTCTAATCTATTCATTTAAAAAGTAACAATAATTTAAAAACTAAATAAATCTTAATAAATACTTTTTTATTGTTTTTAGGTTGAAAATATTAGTCATATTTTATAAAAAAATGATTGAAAAATCCTACATATTTGATTTTTGTGCAAAAAAAAATTAATAGCATTTTTGGAGATTTTGTGGATATTTTCTAGAAATATCCTGGGTATTTATAGATATTCATCAATATTGCAGACATTTGTGAACATTGTGGATATTTTACGAACATCGTGGAAAAAATTATTCCCCATATATTGTCATAGAAATATCAACAATATTGTAGACATTTTCACCATTATCCTTATAGATTACTAGGAAAAAAAATTATGGACAACATTAACTTTTGCCATTGTTACGTCAACAATCAAATCATTATAGGGAGATAAGATATAATAATAAAAAATTATGTGATTTCATAATAGTACTATGAATTCTATATTATTTTTGTTAGGGTTATTTATTTTTTTATATTATATGTTTTAAGTTTATTCAAATATTATACCTTGGTTTTTATCTCATCAAATTTATACCTTTAAATTTGAGTTTACACAAATCTCTATCTTTTTCTAGTCAACTTTCAATTTTGACCAAATAAATTGCCAAAGAATACGTTCAAATAGAAAAATAAAAAACCTTAAAAAAAACCTTTAAACTAACATTTAAAAAAACGATTAATCTAACATTTGACTTTAACCATATCTAGAATAATGTAAGAAAATGGGGTTTTTTATGCTTTTTTATTTTTTTCTTCTTATTTCTAAAAGTATTAGAGGTAGCATGGCATTGATACTAAAAAGTAGGTTTTTGTTTCTAAAATAGAAACAAAAAATTCTAAAATCAAATGGTGGTGTTTGGCATTCATATTCTGAGAACAATTTTTAAAAATTACAAGTTAAAAGACTAAAAAATAGAACACAACAAAATATTTAGGGTGCTTGTGAGAATAGTTTGAACTCTAGAATTCAAATCGCAAATAGTGTAAAGCTTTTAAATATTATAGTGTAAAGCTAAAGTATACTATAGTGTAAATCTATTACATACATGCTACATCGTGCAGTTCAAACTATTAAGGTTTGAACTCTTCTCCCAAACACCTATATTTTGGCGTTCTTTTAGAATAGAAAAACAAGAAGCAGGAAAACAATATTTTACTCTAGGTTCAAATAGACAAGCTGGGGCCCTCGTAATGGTCAAACTGACCAATTAGGAGTCACACTAGGGTTGGACCAATGGGCTAGGACCTGCACTAGGATAAGATCGATGGATTGGGACACACGTTGGGATTGGTCCAACGAGCCCAGACTTGTGCTGCGATCGAACCGACAAGCCAAGGCTTGCGATGGATCGAGGCCTACATCAAGGTTAGACTGATGGGTTAGGTCATGTTGCCACAGGACAAATGAGCCGAGCTTGGATTAGGGTCAGGGTCAAATAGGCTAGGACACGACACCAAGGTCAAATGTTTAGCTAGGGCAAGTGCCAAAGTCAGACCACAAGCTAGGACCTATACTAGGATCGAACCAATAGGTTGGGACCTATGTTGTGATCGTATTGAGGGGTTGGGCCACACCTCGATGAGAATCTTGGTTTGTCAACCAACCTTGAGGGCGATCCTGTCCCACTAGCTTAACCTTGGCAATGATCCTGACCTGACACTGACAAAATTGATAATTGAAATTTTTTTAACATGCAGAAAATATTATTTTTTCACAATAATTTTTTGTTTTTTAAAATTTTTAAAAAACAATGCCAAATGCCTTTGTTTCTGAAAAACAACAAAAACAGGTTTAAATCTATAATTGACCGAAGTAAGGTATAGAATTGTCCATTAAATCTAATTTAAAAATATATAGTTAATGAGATTTAAAACCAAAAAGTATAGTTTTTTAAATAAAAACTTAGAACAATAGGTATAAAAAAAAGGTTATTAATACTAATGGTACTTAAACTTTAGGGTCTTCCACATTTGCCCTCTGAACTTTAAAAATTACCACTTTAGCTCTTGAACTTTTAAAACTTCTCACTTTGCCCCTTGAATTTTAAAAATCATAATTTTGCCTCTAAACTCTCAAAGCTCCTCACTTTGCCTCTTCAATTTATGATTTTCTATTCAAATAGATAGAATTAGGCCTAGTGATTCATACGTAGGTCACATAAGGCCACAAGGCAAAAATGAGATTTTATCACTCCTAAGTTTTGTTTCATGTTTACACTCCTACCTTTGTTATTTTATTCGAATTCTCATTTAGGAAGGGTTTGTCTGTATATTTTTTTTTATCATTTTTAATGTATAACTCATTTAATAAGTTGATATTGTTTGCCTATATCTAAATTTGAATACTAAAAAGATAAGTTACACATTAAAGATAAGGAGATATTAGCAAACAATATCGAGAAAAAAAAATGCATAAAAGCCCTTTTTAAATGAGAGTAGTTAAGAAATGGTTAAATGAGCGTGTAGCCGTAAAGCAAAACCTAAGAGTGAAAAAATCTCATTTTTGCCCTTACAAGTGAACCAATGCAAATCATGTAGGCTTAATTCTGTCTATTTGAAAGAAAAATCAGAAAATAAAAGACAAAATAAGAATTTTTGAAAATTCAAGGGCAAAATGTTGACTTTCAAAACACAGAGGGCAAAGTGAGGATTTTAAAAGTTCACAAGACAAAGTGATGATTTTTAAAGTTTAGAAGGCAAAGTGAATGAGAGCTTAAAATTTAGAGACCAATAGTGTTAATAACCAAAAAAAAAAAATATAACTATTATGGATTTTAGAATATCTCTAATGCAATACTAAATTCATATGTCAATGGTAAGTTTGGCATTTAAGAATAAAAAACTCTTCAATGTAATGTTATTTTTAACGTAAAATTTACCACCAAGTTTATCATATAACAAATTTTACATTTGATTTTTCTTAGTTGATAGATTGACTTTTTTGCTTTAATAATGACAACATTCTCATTTTTTTAATTATTTTAATATTAAAAGTTTATTTTTATAAGTTTTAAAGTTTAATAATTCTGATAAAAAGCAAAAATATGACATTTCAAATAACACTATATATCAAAGTATAAAATAACATATTAAATATATTATTCTTACACTTTTTAATTAATATACCATTGATATTAACATTTAATTTGGAAATGGTTTATACGTCAAATTTGATAAGTCAAAATCATTTTTCCCAGTCATCATGGTAGAGAACAAAAGCCTTAAATTTATTATCGGCTCTTACAGTATTTAAAGAGCATTAAATAACAAGCACTGAATAAGTATTCCCACATCGACGGTAGAAGTACACAAATCAGCAAATAACAGCTTCACACAATAAACAAAGTTAAAGTCAAGCATAGCAAGAACTTGAAATCGCTATGACAACATAAAATCGCTGATGATCACTCCAGGATGATGAGGTGCAACACTTATATTTATTCAGATACAGAAAAATTAAGAGAAAGTCTATAAATTAATGCAACAAAATGGATTTAAAAAAAATTCTAAAGCATCATGAAGCTATTAAAAATAGTTATTAGCACTAGCAATTACCTGTTTGGAAAATAAATTCTAGATTATTAAATGTTACAAACCTTTCAATTCTTGTTGCTATTCCAATTTTTCTTGAATCAATGGATGTGTGATTATAGTTGAAGCAGCTTGGATTTATAAAACAATTTAAGAACATGTATCCCAATTTTCCTTATACTCATTCTTGGCTACGGACTATATATTCAGTTGAGTCAGAAAAGTTTTCAATAGGAACATAATATAATAAATTAGATATAACATTTTATTAAATAACTTCTAAAAAAATATTCAGTTGGAGTATAACAACATACCTTAATTATTTAGTAACACAGTTATATTGTGACAAATTCGTAATTTTTATAACAGTTTGTGATTAAAAAAATCAAAGGTTTAAAAATTGAAGGGGGACGTGCCCCCCAATTAACATGTAATGATATGGCCCAATAATAAATATGCTTAGACCTTGTGGAGTTTTACTGGGGCTGGGACGACTGAAAAAATTGCCCACTTCCAATAGAGCATGTGCGTATCACGGGCCTGACATGTCAAGCTCACCAATAGAAGTTTGCCCACTCCCAAACTAAAATTAAGAATCAAAGTCATTATCGGTAAAAAGAAATTATCTTGCCAAGTGACTAGAAATCTGAGTTGGACTTTAGTTCAGAGTAATATTTTCTGCATTTAGCAATTTTAGTTGGATTTTAAACGAAAGCAATATTTTCTCCGTCTCTTAAGGAACGAAAGATTTCTAGTTCTTTTCATGTGGGAGGAGGCGTTTCCTTCCATATTGGATTAATTCTTAAATTTGATAAAGTTATAACCGAAGCATTTTAATTTTTTTTTTTCTTATCTTGCGTAGTGTATTTTGATTCTAATTTTTTTAATATATTTGTTGTTGTTTGATTTCTTTGCTCAGGATTTGCTTAAAATTTTAGTTCTTCCGAAAGCTAATGAAAATCAACACAATAAAATAAAAAATTTGATCATTCATCTTTTGACCTGCTAATTTTAGCCGGACAATTCATGATGCCAAAGAACTCAAAGGGAAAAGTATTTAAGGCTATAGCAAACCTGGCTTTGTTTCAACCATTCGAATAGAATAGCACTATATGGTCTGAGCGGGCCACAGCCCAGGCCTATGGGCCCCACCACGTGGGTCCCACAGTGGTGGAGACCAGGCCTATGAGAGGCCCTGGCTATGGCTCGCCAGTGCCAAAAAGACTTTTTCCTTTGAATAGGATTCCTCGATTAGGTGTACGTATATGAGTATATCTTGTCTTTGGATGACTTTGAGAATGTGAACGTAAATGAAGACAAATCCTAATATTGTTTATATAGTGTTTTTTTTTTTCTTCAACGTTATTACCACTAATGGCTCTTAAATCTCTAAGGCCTTCTTATTTTGCCCCTTGAATTTTAAAATTTACCACCTTACCTCCTAAACTTTTAAAACTCTCCATATTGCCTCATGAATTTTAAAAATCATCATTTTGCCCTTGTTTCAAAGGTCTTTATTTTGTTTCTTGTTTCTAATCTTTGGTTCAAATAGACATAATTAAGTCAATGTGATTTGCATATGGGTCATTTATAAGGGCAAGAATGAGACTCTATCACTCTCAAGTTTTTATTTCACGTTTACACTTATTTAACTTTTTTTTTATCTGCTTTCATTTAAGAAGGGTCTATATGCACATTTCTTCTTGATATTTTTTGCTGATGTCTCCACATCTTTAATGCATAACTCATCTTCTTTAGTATTTAAATTTGGATATCGGCAAACAATATTGGCTTATTAAATGAGTTGCACATTAAAAATGAGAAGAAATATGTAGGTAAATCCTTTCTAAATGAGAGTTCAAATTAAAAAAAAAAAAAACAAACAAACAAACAAGCAAAGGCGTCAAATGAGAGTGTAAACGTAAAAAAAAACATAGGAGTGATAAAATCTCATTTTTGCCCTTATAAGTAACCTATGTGCGATGTGAGCTTAATTTTTTCTATTTGAACAGAAAATCAAAAATTTAGAAGATAAAGTGAGTAGCTTTGAAAGTTCAAGGACAAAATAGTGATTTTAAAATTCAAGGAGCAAAGTGAAGAGTTTTGAAAGTTCAAGAGGTAAGGTAATGATTTTTAAAGTTCAAAGGACAAAGTAAGAGAGACCCTACAGTTTAAGAGCCATTAGTGATAAACAACCCTTTTTTAGGATTATAAGCTACCTATTCCCATTCATTTTAGGCTTTTATTATGAAAATGGACAGATCAAGAGACGAAATTAATTATTATAATATATTAATATTTTGTAGGTGCCAACTAAGTAGTTGGGATGCATTTACTAGTTATTTCTTTAATCAATTTTTTCTTCTAAAACAAGGGTAATATGTTGTGACAACCATAATTCTCTTGAGGTGAAGAGAGTCAAGAAATTGTGGGTTGATGTAGACATTGGATCTACAATTAAAAGCAAAATATGTTAAGTAAGTTTAACATGCTCCTTTTAATGAATTTGGGTCCTTAAATCACCATTATTAGGATCTGTTTAGCTGTAAAGAAAACCTGTCAGATTAATTATAGATAGTAATTTAAAAGCCAAACCAAATGAAATTAAGCAATAATGAAAAGCTCAATGATACTACACAAATGGATTTATAGTGGTTTACTCTATAAAGAGAGCTACATCTACTGTTCTTCACTATATATGAATTTAAGATGTACAACTTACAAAGATGGAAATGAGGGGAAATTTCGATAGAGTTTCTATATCTTTTTTTTCATGTGTCTACAAATAAGATGACATTCCTTTATATAGAAAATGAAGAGGAGTCATGACTTTTAACTGACAGAGTGGGAATGATAGTGCTTGAAGTAACCGCAATAGCAAGAAACGTGTCGGTCCACTATAGGCCTCAAGAATCAGGCTCTCCCTATGTCTAAAGCTCATGACTGGACATAAAACTGTTAGATTGTGTGAATCAATTCTGTTGAATTGACACTTGGGAGATCAAACCCGCAACGATGAAAGGTTTATCTATATACAATTAGTTTGCAATTGATCAAATTGATCGAAGCCTCAATTTGATAATACGATACATAACAATGCTTCTCCTATCGAACAATTTTGAGTCGAACGATCTTGTTGGGCTCGACTCGCTTTAGTAACAATTCTAAATCCTCATTTTGGGCCCCAATAGATGATTTGGGCCTAGCCAAATTGTACCTTAATAGTTAGCCCCAAACTCCTTAGTCAATTTAATTGACTACTAGAGTGAACAAATCTCAAGTTTTAATTTAATGACACGTCTCCTTATCGAAACTTTGCATTCACACTAGGATCATCACCATTCCTAGGGAAATTACGATACTCAACTAGTTGCGACACATGTCACAATGTAATTAGAAGGCCCCAAAATATCACTATAGTACTGAGTATGCACTTGACTCAAAAAGACACTGCCTCGATTTCAGTAGGAATTCAAAAAGAAGCAAAATCAAATCCGTTGGATCAACTTTCCATAAACCAATCTCAGCTTTTGATCAAACTTCTTCAGACAATATAAACCATTCTCTCTCTCTCTCTCTCCCCCATTTCGGACAGTTATCTTCAAACTTAGGGCTATTTTCCTCTATTTTCTTAGGCTTTCCAATGACTTCCAAGCAAGATCTCTCTACTTTCTGTTGATTTTCTTGCAATTTTCTTTCCCTAGATTTGTTTCTCTTATGATTTGAAACATTTTAATACCATTTTCAACTCATGTTTTGAGAAAATCCATGATTTTCTTGTCTATTTGGCTCTCACGAGTTTAAAACCCTTGAGAACTCCTCAAAACTCTTTAGATCTTAAAAATTTTAGCCCTCAAATCTTCAATACCCTAAATTTCCTTTAAAAATCAATTTTTTATAAAGATGTCGAAGGCCATAGATATTAGTTCGAGTTCAAGTGGAAGAGACGACCCGTGGTCTAGTGACGACGATAAGGAAATCGATGAGTGGATTAGAGAACAATCAAAAATTGAATGGAATTCTAGAATCGGCAATGGCAAGACCAACAAAGAAGCAAAAAAGGACCCAGTGGAAAAGAGAGACAAAACTGTGGGTCCTTCGAATCGAATCAAGCAAATCGAAATGCTCGAAAAGAGAAAATACAATTCACCAACAAAGGGAGTTTCCTTCTTTTTGAAAAACCAAAGTCTATTCTAACTAAGGGGGACTTATCGACAATCAAGGCAAGGTATGGGATCCCTTCTTTTGTTGACATTCGACTTCCCTATTTAGACGAGAGAGTAGATACACAAAACAATAACCGGCTATGCATATATACAAAATGGTTTGAACTCGGACTTTGATTGCCCATCCAAGAATTTGTGCTCAAAATTGTTAATTATTATGACATCTCCATAACACAACTCATGCCGAATGGAATGCGACTATTGATTACTCAAATATTACTGATTGAAGAAGCTAGCATCGATTTTGATCTCCACGACTTCCTTCAGTGCTATTATCTGAAGCCAAATAATAAAAACAGAGGACACTTATACTTCGTATACCAACAGTTGAAGCAACTAATCTCTAATTTTGTTAATACGACAAACACTAGGAAGAGAAGTATTTCTTTATGTCAACTAACCATGACATGGTTGAATTGACTACTCGATTCCCGTTTCTTTTAATTTTTGGTCATATTGGTAAGTATTGATACTTGTATTTATTTTAAGCAGTAATTCCAACTAATCCTTAGCATTTTTTTTCTTTGTAGATTATGAGCTGGGTATTTATTTTAAGCAGTAATTCCAACTAATCCTTAGCATTTTGTTTCTTTGTAGATTATGAACTGAACCACCCAGCCGCTATTGGTGAAAGGCTCTGCACGAGGGTTGAAGCTCTGCTTACATTGAAAGGATGAATCCTTGGAAAGTCTTTAATTTGTAAGAAATTTAGAGAAATCCCAATAGTTATACTTGTTCGCTTTCCAAAACAAGTCAATTGGGTCTTTATATGCCGTGGTGTACTTCAGTTGTTGTACAATCCATCAAAATTCATTACTCCTCTCTCTAAAAAGGCGTTCTTCTTGCAGATGCTACATTATCATCAATAAAGATCTCATTACCTTCATTCGATGATGCCATGAAGAGGAAGGCTATCGCGAGGGCTACAGTAAAGAAGAAAAAGAGGGGCAATGCCGATACTTATGATTTCCTTCTGCCACCTCCATTCGACATTCAGCCCCTAGGGTCAAAGAAAAGAAAAGTTGTGGAGCTATCAATTGTGACCAAAGATACTAAAGTGAGGGTTGTTGATAAAACTCTTGATGTCCTAGAGAACGTTAGCATCCTTCAGGACAAGGAGGCAGCATTAAGAGCGTCTAGGAGCTTTAACTTCACATTAGATGAGGATACTTTTGGGAGGAAGTCATTCTCTTGGATGAGTACAAATCGACCTTGGCCCTAGGACAGGTAAGGTAGCAAGTCTTGTCTTTCAACTTGCCATATTGATTCGTATTGAGCCTTTCCATTACAGAGGCCCTTCAGCTTCATAACATATTTACGAACAAAACTACATATAAGTATGAATGACTAATTGCGGCTATCAAGGAACTTGAAGAGAAGCTTGGGAAGGCTAAGTCTGAGAGAGACGACTTGAGGAAGGAGAAAGACAATGCCATCAATGCATTGACGAGGTCAAACAAAAACGTCCTTAATTTGAGTAATGATCTCCATCTAGAAGAGGAAAAGTTCAAAAACTTAACCAAGGGGATAGAGATAAAGAAGTAAGAAATTGAAGAGATCAAATCAAAACTAGGCTTAAGACACTGAAAGAGTTCAAATCAAGTCAACTTAGCAGCTTTGATATTGACAAGGAAAGCGCAAAGCTTGAGGAGCTCATGTCTCTTAATGAATCTGATGTTGAGGAAGTCGATATGAGTGAGGTAGTTCACAATGAGGCTAGAGTCGAGGCTTCCTCAGCTTTTGATTCTTCCAAGATCGAGGCATCAATGGCAAATGTGCAAGTTGTTGTATCCCCATCCGTTCAAGTAGTAAAGGAGGAAAATGCCCAACAAGCAAAGGGGAAAATGGCCTAGACCGTCTAATATATCGAACCAGTGGATTTTTTGTTTTTACTGAATAATTTTTATTTGTATTGAACAATTTCTATTTTGCTTCATATATTAGATTGTTTATCTTTAGAATTGATCATCCTTTGCTTTGTTTGACTATCCTAGTAATATTGATCCCTCTTTGAACTTTAATTCAATAATTGAACTTCGAATTCATCATGCGTTAACACTTATGGAAATTAAATGATAACTATAACTATTCTAATTTAAATCAAACTTGAAAGAAATTGGCATAAAATTTAAACCATTGAGATAGTTTAGTGAGTCTAAGTTTTTTTATCATTAAAGCCAAATAATGTTGATCCGAAAGTGGGATTAGATGGTCAAATACTGATAAATGATTCAGCTCTAATATAATGAGCCATGAGGATAGAGTTGTGAATGATGATTGACCAATCATTTGACTAGTTGATCAAGTTTAGTGTCACTAGGATAGAAAGCCATTATAATGGCAAGCCATGAAGATAAAAATTTAGGATTGAACTCAAGATGAGTTGATTGAATCCAGTGTTGGACTTGATAAAAGGCCATGATGATGGTGAGCCATGAAGAAGGCAGACAATCAAACTCAAGATGAGTTGATCGAGTCTGATGTTGGAATTGATAGAAGACCATAATGATGGTGAGCCATGACAATGGCAATTTAGGATCTAACTCAAGATGAGTTGATTGAGTCCAGTGTTGGACTTGATAGAAGGCCATGATGATGGTGAGCCTTGGGAAAAAATGGTAGTTGTAATAATAACACGACTGCACCTGTTTATAATACACGGGCTGTCTATATACCTATGTGTAGGGATCAAGCTAATGTAGTTCAATTACAATTTGGCACATTACAACCTTCATGAAATTGAATCGAATGACGCAATGTAAAACCTAAAAAACAAAAATTGTTTAACATAACTTATACATAATACTTTCGCATGTGGTGGGCATTCCACCATTTGTTCATGATTGATCCATCAAGTTTCTCCAATTTGTAAACCCTGTGTCGAACAACAGCTCAGATTTGATACAGACTTTCCTAGTTAGCTACCAATTTCCTAGTATAGGCTTCCTTTGTATTTTGAAAGACTTTTCAAAGCACAAGGTCTCCTACCTAGAACTTCCTAATTCTGACTTTCTTGTTGTAGTACCTAGCGGCTGCTTGTTGATAACGATAGAGGCTGTAAAGTGAATTCTCCCTCTTTTCATCTAGTAGGTCAAGCGTATCTCACATCATTTCTTCATTCTTTGCTTCATTTAGGAGTGAATGGTTGACTCAAAGATCTCAAGCGACTATTTTTGCTAGGATAACTATTTCAATTCCATATACAAGGAAAAATGGGGATTCACTAGTCACACACTGAGGTGTCGTTTGGTTGGCCCATAAAACCATCGAGAGTTCCTTAGCCTAGTGTCCTTTTATAGCCTTTAGCTTCTTCTTTAGATTCTTAATGATTATCTTGTTCATTGCCTCTGTTTGCCCATTCCTTTTCAGGTACCTCAATGTGGAAAAGCTCAAAGTAATGTTTTGATCATCGCAAAACTTCTTGAAGGACGCGGATATGCACTGCAAACCATTACTGGTGGTGATCGCCATTGGTACTCCGAACCAACAGATGATATTTTTTCAAATGAATCTCTCGACATCTCGCTCTCTAACATCTACAAAATCTTCAACTTCTATCATTTAGAAAAATAATACATAAGGTTGAAAATATACTTAATTTTTTTAGGGGCTAGAAGGAATAACAACATGTATTGAGTACTTCATGAATGGATATGGAAAATTGATCGAAGAAAGTTCCTCGACAAGTTGATGGATGGTAAGCGCATGCCTCTGGCAGCTATCACATTTCTTGGCAAAACTCTCGCAATCGCCTAGCATGGTTGGCCTGTAGAAACCCTACCTTTTGATCTTATTGCACAGGGATCTTCCATCTGAGTGATTGCCACATGTGCCTTCATGCAATTCTTAGATGACTTTCTTGACTTCGTCTTCCCTAAGGCAACAAAGATAAGGGCCTACAAAAGCTCACTTATAAAGCTTCCCATCTATCAAGCAATATTTTGTAGCTTGGACTTTGATTTTTCTTGCTAGCTACTTATCGTCAGGTAGCCATTCATCACGAATGTACATCTCAATGGAAGTTCTTCAATCATCCCTCAGGGTCCATGTAATTCACCTATTCTGTGAATTCAATGCTCAATCGATCAATGCATTCTAGGGGAATAATTCTTCTCTCTTTTACCTCGATCAACAATCCCAAGTTGGTGAGTGCATCTGCTCTAGAGTTTGTCTCTTGTGGCACATACTTCACCTTGAACTAATAGAACTGGGCCTTGAGACTGTTTACTAGCTTGAGGTAGGAGACCATCTTTTCATCTCGTGCTTTGTACTCCCCGATAATATGATCCATGATCAAAGTAGAATCGCTTTCCACGATAAGCTTAGTAGCCTCCAATGTGCGGCAAGTCTCAAGCCAATAATCATTGCCTTGTGTGTAGCTTTGTTATTGATGGCCTTGAGTCCCAATCAAAAGCTTTGCTCGATCTCTTCACCCTTTGGTGATCGTAACAACACTTCTACTCTTGATTCTCTTTCGTTGCTAGTTCTATTAACCTGCATAATTCATTCCCTGGGTTCGTTGTCATTTTCCCTGTATATCAGTTCTATGACAAAGTCTTATGCTTTTAATGCCATTTGGGGTTTGTATTCGATATCAAACTCAGTTAGCTCGATTGCCGATTTTGTTAATCTCCTAGAGACTTCAGGCTTGTGAAGAATGGCGTACATCGGGTCAGACAATAGCATGATGATAGCGTGACTTTGAAAGTATGGTTGAAGCTTTTAGGTTGACATAACAAGTGCAAAGGTAAGCTTTCCAACAACAGAATGCCTCGTCTCTACATCCAACATTGTGTGGCTAATGAAGAAAATAGGCTTTTGGATCAAATCTTTTTCTCTAACCAATGCTAAACTGACCGCAGTCTCTGAGACTACCAAGTAAAGATAGAGTGGCTCTCCATCTTTGGGTTTTGACAAGTTGGGTGGCATGGATAGGTACCTCTTTAGCTATTGAAACGCTTGCTCACACTGTTCGCTCCATTTGAATCTCATATTCTTCTTTAGCAAGTGGAAAAAAAGGAGGCATTTGTCTAAAGATTGGGCTACAAATCGACATAGTATGATGACTCGTCTAGTGAGCTTGTAGATTTCACGCTTGCTTCTTAGCGATGGCATCAGTTGAAATGCTTCAACCTAATTTAGGTTTGCCTTGATTTCACGTTTTGTAACAAGGTAGCCCAAGAAAATTCTGCTTGCAAATCCAAAGGTGAACTTCTCTAGGTTCAGCTTCATGTTATACTTTTAGAGTACCTCGAAGCATTCTTGTAGGTGTTGTACATGGAGGTTGGCATGCAACGATTTCACTAACATATCATCAACGTAAACTTCCATGTTTTTACTGATTTGTTCTTTGAACATCATATTGACCAGTCTCTGGTACATGGCTCCTGCATTCTTCAGCCCAAAAGGCATAACTTTGAAATAGAAGATTCCTTATTCTATGGTGCAAGTAGTCTTCTCTTGGTTGTCCAGATGCAAAAGGATTTGAATGTAACTAGAGAAAGCATTGAGAAAGCTTAAGATTTCATGGTCAGCTGTCACATGGATGAGACAATCGATATATGGTAGCGGATAATTGTCTTTAGCACAGGTTTGTTTAGATCAATGAAATCTACACACATTTGCCTCATCCTATATTTCTTTTTCACGATTACCACATTTGCTAGCCAATCTCGATATTGAACAGGATGGATGAACCCAGCTTCCAATAATCTTCTCACCTCATCTTTCACAATGTTGTTCCATTCGACACCAAGTCTCCTCTTCTTTTATCATACTAGTCGATGGTTAGGATCGATGTTAAGTTGGTGTGAGATTATACTCGGGTCGATTCTAGGCATAGTTGTGCGGGACCATACTAAACAATTACTGTTAGCTTTCAAAAAATCAACTTTTGTAGATTTTAGCTCTAGGTCGAGCTGTGAATCAATGTTCACTGCTCTTCGTTTGTCTTTCAAATTAATTTAAACTTTGTTAAGTTGCTCTAACACTGATTCGACACTATCTTGATTACTCAACCTGCTTGACAATTTTATCTATAAATCTGACTTTTTTTTGCTTCATAGCGATGGTATAGCAGCTCCTCACCACTTCTTGGCTTTCAAGTATCTCTCTAACTTCTTGCATTGTTGGGAATTGATTTGCTGGTGGAAAGTTGACAAGATAGCCTTCATCTCATGTATCAATGGTCGCCCAAGGATGATGTTGCATCTTGAGGGACAATCCATGGTGAGGAAACTCATCATCCTATTTTCTCCAGCTACATAGACGAGCAGCTTAATCTTTCTGAATGCCATGGTTGCCTTTAAAACATACTAGGGTGATAGTAGATTTTTCTATCTTTTTTCAATCAATGTCAATCTCTTTCAGCGTCAAAAGGAACAAAATGTTACCTGAGCTTCCATTATCAACAAGTATCCTTCCAATTTCACAATTAGCAATGTTAAGCTTGATTGCCAAAGCATCTTCATATCGCCTATCAAGCCCTGATACCTCATTGCTATGAACGAAATTGTATGCTCTCTGTATTTGTCAATTATTGAGTTGGTACTCGCTTGACATGCTCTCCTTTGGTGAGCCTTCATTTAATTGGGTGAGTTGCCGCTAAAAATAGAGCCCCTACAAATGGCTCCGATCACTTTCCTTACTGGTAGTGTGATGCCATCTTCTCCTGAATTGGGGCCATCTAGTTTGGCCACCTAACATAATCCTTTCCTTCCAATTGTGTGACCAACTCAGTCGGGGATATGCTTAGAGCATACTTTGGTGGTGACGGTGGTCTGCTTTTGGATCATGAATTTGGTTCTTCTTTCTTCCTCCATTCTCTTTTTGATGGTGTCCTTGTTCATCCTCTTTGATCTATTCGAGATTTCTACTGCCTTTTAACCCACCTGTTCTATTCTTTGTTCCTTGCGAGCTCTCGTTCGCACTTTTTGTTCTCTTCTTTGAGATCGATCCATCCTTTGCTCTATTCAAATCCTCTTAGATGGTTTAAGGGTAATAAGAGCAAATGTTGTTTTTGAAAAAGGACTTATGTAGGAGTCTTTTTTTAAGGCTTCTGGAGCTGTTCCATCTTCCAAATCTGAAACCTCCAAGATAGCTTTGCTAAATCTCTTGATGTAAACTCACAATGACTCGCCTAGATTCTGTATGACCGACCATGAATCTTTGATTGTCTTGTCGGTCTTTATATTTATCGAGTAGATTTTGACAAAAGAATCTGCCAAGTCCACAAAGCTGTCAATCAACCTAGTAGGTAGGTTGCCAAACCATCGAAGGTCTAGCTCTTTGAGACTATATGTGAATAGCTTTCACATCATTTCATCTAGAATCGAGTCCAGGATGTTCGTCGCACTGATGACGTTCTTGTATTGTATAAGGTGATCCTTTGGATCCGATGTTCCATCGAAGCGAGAGAACACGAGGTTGCCGTACTTTGGAGGGATGACTAAAATAATTCTCCTCGTGAATGGAGTTTCTGGAATATTCTTCGAGATATTGTCTAGTGCTAGGGTTTTGCTCATTGCCTTCAAGACTTTCTAATTGATCTTCTCTTTAACAAGCTTAGCATTTTACTCTAGCATTTGTCTCATCATCTGCTTGATGGACTTAGGAGTTAATAGGATTAGTGCTGGAATGGCCCCTAATCGGGTGGTTGGTTTGATTGTCCCTTCAAGTTCTTCATTTGCTTCAGGGTTATACTAGTTTGGGTACGAGTGCTCGTTGTTGTTGTCGTCCATGTAGTAATGGCTGTTATCAATATTGTACTAGTGGCAGTTGGTGTTGATGTGACTGTAGTTGCGGGTGTCGAAGCTAAGGTGATGTATAGCAGTTGCATCCTCCCAATGGGACTGAAGGAGGATTGTTGTCTAACAGGTGACGATGTCTAAAGCTGCCACTGCACTGCCGTCGTGACTGGGAATGTTGAATTATGACACCTGTTATTTTCCTAACAGGTATTATAGTAATTATATTAATTATTAGTATGTCAATTAAAATTTGTTTCACTTAAAATCTAATTAATATTTTTTATTTCTATCTATTTTTAAAGTTTCTAAAATTTTTCTATACTTGTTTAGTATATTGACCAATAGGCCTTTGGAACTTTAATTTAATCACAAAACTACCATTGGCATTATTCGCTCTAAATTCTCTGATGGAGACTTGATTTTAACCTGCCAACGCCCATTGTCTTCTCACTTCCTTTCTTTTCTTTTCTTTTCTTTTCTTCTTTTCTTCTCTCCTCTCACGAGATTCTTTCTTTCTCTCTCTTTTCCTCTCTGTTTTTCCTCTTCTTTTTTCTCTTTGATTTCTTCAAGATTAAAGATTATCAACCTAGCTTCAAGGTAATCAAGAGAGAAATCCAAAGTTATTTTTGCAGATCTTCCAAAATCACAAAACAAGATCAAGGATTTTTGCAAACAACATCACTATTTTTCTTCAAGCTTGAGGTAAGGTTTTTTAATCTAAAAACCTTGATTTAAATCTGTGTTTTAGTATTAGAATTACGAGAAATGTGTTCTTGATGTTTGTGGGTAATTATATAGCGTTTTTGAAGCTTGATTTACATAGATCTTTTTTTAAAATGAGTTTTTTAGCAAGTTTTGAAAAGTTTTGATTTTTTGGTTTTGATTTGTTTGTTAAGCATGAAAATTTTGAGAAGAAAGATCTACATGTGTTTAAGTGTGATAATTCATGGTTTTTATGCATTTTCTATATTTTAGAAATTGATAAAAAGGATCAGATTCAGTTTTAAAGTTTGAAACCCTGAAAATGGGAAACTGGATTTCTAGAAAGTACTCTATCGGTAGGCCGAACCCTGTAGTTTGGCAGGCTGAATTCTAAACAAGACCGACAAGCTGAACCTTGGAGATTGACAGGCGGACTGAGTGTCCAAAAATAACAGCTTCGTTCAAAAAGCCAAAAACGTTCCAAAGATTAGGCAGTCTAAACTCACTTGTTTTTTATTATTTTGTGTCACAAAATGTTCCAAGGATTTCATATAAATGATTATGGCACACTAATAAAAATAGATAAGAAATTGGTATAATTAGGGATTAGGAATTTAGTTGAAATATGGTAATTTTATACATCGTAGGATGACAGAGTACTTGGAGTTTATGTGGTGAGCTTGTTATTATGAGCTGGAAGTTATTAGTATGGTGATTTGCCAAGAGGTAGGAATTCTGTTACTTATTTTTTGTGAGGTTTTGGTAAATTAAAATTTGGTTGTTTTACATTGCAAGATATGTATATGATATTTTGAATGTATATGATTATACCCATAATACGATGAAGTAGAACTTGTCATTTATTGTACAGCGAGGAAACATAATGATTTGACACATGTTGTTATAAATTGAGAAGCATGGTTAAGAAAACTAACTCTATAAATAATGATGGATTATAGAGGAATTGTGAGATGTGAAAAGGGCTGTGGTTATGTCTTTGGGGATGATAACCCTAAAAGGAAAAATAGGGGGAGGTGATGATGCTCCCTTGGGTCGAAAGTCCCAGAACATACTGTACAGGAATCGACTTGGTGAGAAATCAGGGCTTGATGTCCCCTCATCGAAACACCCTTGGAATGTTTAGAGGGTGATCAAGCATGGCCATTTGGGATTCATTGAGTTGAGTGATATGATATTGTATTGCACAGTGGATACAGATGAGCATAATTGAATCCTGAATTAATATGTGTATATATATATATATATATGGAACTTTGTAAGAATGATCATAAGATATCTATCAAAATTGAACATGATAAAATTGATAAATAATGATGAGAACTAACTAACCATACAGGTTTTAATATGGTAAGGAGAAAAACCTAATGGTGAGTATGTTGGAAAAATAATACGCAGCGAAATTTTTAAAATTTTAAATCAGAGTATTTTCTAAAACAAAAGTTTGACATGCTATATGTATAAATTAACCTGATCTTACTGACCTTGTATGCGCCGAAAAGCTCCCGAAATCTGTGTAGAGAAGTAACGTTCCAGAAGAGCCTCAACCAACTGGTCTTCTTTGCTATTCTCTATCCACGATCGGAGTGAGTGTGGGCTCACACGTACAGCTCTTCATCAAGGTGACTCTCCTTCCAACCAATTGAGAGAACCCAAAGCTAGTGTTCGTGATTTGTGAATAAGAGCTCTCAGGGAGTTTCAGATTCTCACCAGTAGAGTATCACTCTTAATCTCTCTATTGATCAAAATAACTCATTAGACTCACTCTCTATTTATAGAGGTTGGATCTAGGGTCATTCCTTATTAGATAAGGTCTCAAAAATTTGAAACAGAACCAAATTCGGGTCTATATCGGATAAGATACGCGTAAAAACGCGTGAAAACGCGCGATTTTTAATTCGCGCATAGGCAGGCCGAACTTGCTTGATCGGTAGGCCGAACTTTAAGTTCGGCATGCCGAACTGTCGAAATAAAAATCACGCGAATCTTTTATTTTTCACCCGAGATTCTATAGGATAAAGCCTCAGTTTTAATTCAAATAACCCAATAGA
>CAMOHE010038356.1:0-33183 GCA_946598075.1 Artocarpus hirsutus | reverse complement strand
TAATATTCTGCATTTTTATATTATGAATTTATGTATGTTTTATTTTACAAAATTTTGTATGTTTATATCTTACGAAAATATGTGCATATAAATAAGTAAATAATTTACGTAGTTCTGCTTTAAAAACCGAGCTTGTGTTTACACAACCTTGGTTCAAAGGATTTTAAAGTTTAAGAATGTTGCATTAGTTAATGCAACAAATACACGAATTATTTAAGTAAGAAAATTATAAATTTAATTAGAATTAAAAATGATTATTAAAGTTTACGTTATGTTAAGAAATGAATTTTATAGATTTGTTTCTATGAAATTTTTATGAAAGTTTAAGGGAAAAGCTTTAAGAAATTAGTATCTTAAACTTAAAAGTTTAAGTTATAAGAAATTATGTTTTGACTATTTTAAGAAGATTTGATGCAATGAATATGCTAAGTTTTCATGAGAGAAAATTATATGAGCATTTATAATAAGAAAATGTTCATATAAGTTTATGCCAAAATAAGTAATGATTTTTATGAATATGTTTTTAGAAATTTACCTTCAAGAAAGTATAGATAAATATGCTTCAAAAGTTATTATTATCATGTCGGTTTAAATGAACAAGTTTCAAGTAATTATTATTATGATAAGTTTCGAAAAGATTAATTTTTAATACATCAATATGTGATGCTTAAGTTGTCAAATTATAAGTATGATATATAATGATTTTTAAGAAAGTTTTAAAGAACATTTAAATGAGATTTATTTTAATATTTAATTTAAAATTATTTTGAAAATAGTTTTATTTAAATTAATAAATATCCTTAAAGTAATAGTTGTTAGATAAGCATCCTTATATTTATAAAAGAAAAGTTCGAGGAAATTACTACGGTTATGTTTCAAGAAATTAATGTTATGAGTTATGCAAAGGACCATGCTTTTGGAATAGTTATGTTAAAACGTAATAATTATTATTACGTTATTATCACGTTTGAAAAATTATGTGTTATGTTAGGTTTATGCAATTAAGTGTTGAGAAATAGCTATTATATCTTTTAAAGTTACATGTTGAGAATTCTTTATCTTTAAGAATTCATATGTTATTAAGTTTTAGAAAAACAGTTATTATTCCTTCTAAGGTTTAATGTCAAGGATTCGATAGCAAGAATCCATTTAAAAAAAAAATTTATTCCAAAATTTTTGTACTTTATTATTAAGTATGTTTAAGTTTACGATCACGTTAAGTCAAGTGACGGCCACGTAGGTAGGGTCGTCACACCAAGGATCCACTGGTTGCTCAAGGATGGCTAAAGACAATTGAAGCCACTCTAAGACTCATGGGCTTCACGGATAACGAGAAGGTTCTCTATGCATCATACTGTCTTACCATGGAGGCTCGGATTTGGTGGGATGGCATCGAACAAAGCATAAATGTTGAAGAAATGTCTTGGGCCGACTTCGTTCATGAGTTCAATACGAAGTTCTTCCACATGAACATTACCAGGAAGCACTATGACGAGTGTGAGAATCTACTCCAAGGAGATATGTCGGTTACAGATGTGGTAGCCAAGTTTGATCAACTGGCTAGCCTTTGCCTAGGGATAGTTAGCGACGATGGTGAGAGGGTCAGAAGGCTGATCAGAGTCCTCCGTCCAGAAATTGCTGCGATTGTTGATGATGCAAGTCCTCCTAGAAACCAAGAATAGGTTGTCTTGAGAACGCAACGTGCAGAATTTCATTTGTCAAAGCTAAGAAGGAACCAGCCTCAGCCAAGTCAACAGGCAAACTATGCAAGCTCCCATAACTAGGATCGCCCTCCATACCTGAACAACAACAACAACCACAACAACCAGAACCAGTATGTTTATTGTTTCCACACCTTAAAGTTTTGGAACTTGTTTTAAAGATTAATTTCAAATATTTTTTTTAAAGCTCGGCTTGTCGATTATTATTGGTCGGATTGCCGAACTTATTGCTCTAAAAATTTCATTTTGCAAAGCCTCGGGCGGCCTGCCGATGGTTGACCTTCGACCTGCCGGTCGAGTTCGACCTGCTGAAATCTAAAGTTCGGCCTGCCGAATTGTGTTCAAAGAATTTTATTAATGTCTTCAAAGGTTAATTTAATTTTCAATGATTTTAGCAAACTATTTACAGGATGTTTATGGAAAAACGAATTGTTATAATTAAGAAATTTATAAATTCTCGTGAATTATAAAAAATATATATATATATAAATATATGTACAGATCCTGAGTATGCTTTTTCAAACTATAATTTCAAATACATGTTATAATTTATAATAGTTTTACTTCAATTAATAGTTAAATGAATGAATGTAACGACATCTGTGACGTTTACGGGGCGTTACACTATCACCTGTTTACCGGTTGATTGTTTTTAAAGGATGCTTTACTTAATTATTTATTCATCCATAGAAGGGCAAGAAACGAAGGCATTTATATCCATAGAAGGACATTTATTCATTATGGCTTTTTCTTTCTTATTTTTCATTTATCAATTCTTTGTGTTTTTAACCGTTTCGTTTTTTAGACCTCTTTTGACTTAAAACTGTAATATTTCTTTGTCTTTATATACATCAGTTTCGCACTTTATGTCTTCGTCATTTTTTATGCATCTGTTGTTTAATGCTATTTCTTCCAAGACAAAGTTTAAATTGGTGTTTGTATGTAATTTGTAATTAAGTAGTAGGTGTTTAAGGAAAACCAATACGTGAAGTTATATGCATTTGAATAATGTACCCTTTTAAGTATGCAGAAAAAGCAAATATTAAGCACTGTATTAACTCGACTCTGTTCGCCTGACGAAGATAACTCTAAAACAATTCTCCATTATTTACTATGGATGATATATCCCACCGATGTTAAAGACCCTTAGTACTGCATTATAAGCAAATAAAAAACGAAATGGCATTGCAAATATAAAAAGAAACACCACAGACACCACATGGTAAGAAGAAGAACACCACAGACACCACATGGTGACAACACGTCCAACAATGTTGATGGCATGCGTAGGCCTTTCATGCAGTACGCAAACAGCAACCGACAGATAGTTGTCGTCATTTCGACTACTCTTTCGATTTTCAACTAGTCAAAGACGAGCTCAAACAAATTTATCGACCTCAAATTATCATTTCATGTTGATTTTCAAAAATACAAAAAAAAAAAAGAAAACTCATTTTATCTTCCCCTTCCGAGCATTTGCACAATCCAAAGGAGGCAATTACACTTGACCATTATCATATTCCTTGTATCTTGGAGATATGATGAAGTAAGTAGCTGGGAATTGAAATCCATTCCTTCTTTCAAGAGAAGAAGATGAATGATTCTCTTAGGTATTGATTCGGGACTTCAATAATTAAAGCGGTCAATTCATTATTAAGTTCACGAATTTATTATTTATTAGAGGATCAATAGCACACAAGGATAAATAAGTAGATAGATAGGTTAATGGATATTATCTATCTTTAATTATGAATATTTATAGAGAATCAACTTATATGAAATGACTATATCAAATGAATGACTCTATGAAATGAGTAATTAAATATCTACAATGTCAAGATTACAAGTTCAAGTATTTAGTGAAATTATATTGGAATTAATAAAAGAGTAATATATTAATTAAAAATTTTAATTAATGTATTGGTTTTATTAGAGCTTAAAATTATGAGTTTATTAATTCCCCCGCCATCTTTGTAAATATTGTTTGGACAAGTGAAATTATTGGTTTGAAATAATTAATTTAGATTATGCAATTCTAAATTAAATATCACTCAGATAAATTAATTATAAATTAATTTATATTTATTAAATAATTAGATTATTTAATGAATAAAATAAAATAAAATAATTAATTTTAAAAAACACACAGTGGGTGCATCCTACTGTGTGGGTGACGCACACAATGAGAGGTTCTCATTGTATGTGGCACTTATGCTATCAAAGAAAAGTCCTTTGTGCACATTAAAGCTTGTTTATAAAGTTTTCAAATTCAGTAGGGTAAATTACATTGTTGCACCTCAAACTATACAATTTTTGCATAATACACCATGAACTTTTAATCTTGACAAAATACACCCTGAATTTTGAAATTATTGATAATTGAGGTCTAGTAGCTGATGAGCATTAAAAGAAATGGACAATTTTGGTCACATGATTTACACATGAGTTTTTTTAACGGTAAAGCTCATCATTTAAAAAAAAAATTGAAACTCAATACATGAAAAATAATATTTAATAGAAATTAAAGTAGCTATTGGATCTCAATTGCTACTGATTTCAAAGTTTAGATTGCATTCTATCAAGATCTAAAGTTCAAGGTGCATTATGCAAAACTGCAACAGTGCAATTTACTCTATTTAGTAATTCCAATTTTGAATAAACATGATTTAATTCAAATATAAAAAGTTTAAAAAAGAAACAAATAAAATTGGGTAACAAGTAGTATTCTCACCTACACTGTCTAAGAGATGGTGGTGCATACATGGAGAATCTTTTTGTATGTGGTGCCTATCACAGTACTGAGAAAGGAAAACTTGTGTCTTTTTACTTTAATTGAATATTTGATATTAAATTAATATAAGAAGACGTACCAAAATTAATTAGCTCTATTATTCTTTATAAATGAAGGCCTCCTCTATTTATTAGAGAGATACTTATGAGTCTTGGATAGACTAAGAGTGCTTTGCAGATAGGCATGTAGAAAGAGGGAAAGAAAAAGAAGAAGAGTTCTTCTATTCTGAGTCCTGTTTTGCTCATGTGTTGAGATTAACGAGAGACTTAAAGTTAGTAGAGTCATCATTAGAAACTATATTCCTCCAACACCCACTCATTCATGATAGAGAACATCCTTTGCAATCCCTTTAATTCTAGTTCATCTTCATTCATTCCGATAAGCAAAGTATTTATATATTTAATTATGTTTAAATTGATATAATCTATAGCGTTTTGTAAAAGTTTTAAGAAAATTTTTGCTATAAACGATCCGTATTATTATCACATTCCGTTATATTTTGTGAAAGTCGTTTTTCAAAACCAACAATTGAAACCAAAGCTGGTTATAGAATACATTAATTTTTGCATTTATTATGAGATAATCATATAAATAAATACATGTTCTTAATTACGTCTGTATGTGATAGGTATGCACTTTACATTAATATGCCTGTTTATTATTATTGTTCATGTGATGAATGGTGAATTTATAGAAAGTGGATTTAGTCGTTAATTATATGACTCCAAGGATCTCCTTTATTATGTCATAATTTTAATTTTATTAAAATTGATGTTCGCCCGTAATTAAGGGTTAGGAATTCTTTTAATTTATTTTTCTGCAATTTTTATATCATTGTAATATCAAATATAGAAGATTATTGAAGACCTGAAATCTCATAATGACCCAAAAAATTGGAACTAACAACCATGAGACAGTTGGAAGCTAAGGTTTGAGAAACTGTTAAGAAAAACTTGAAAAATAGAGCATTATGCTATAGGCTGCAGTGCTGCGGCGCCAATTATTAGCATTGCAACATTGGCTAGGTGAGACAAGCACATGGAATTAGTACACGGAGCACCGTGATGCTAGAAACCGGCGTTGCGATGCCCCAACGTAAAGCCCCAAACCTAAAGTAGGGTTTCGAGCATGGTTTTGCATTGTTTTTTCGTTTTCTTTCGATTTTGCCCTTTAAGATGGATGATGACGATTCAAAGAAGATTATAAAAGACCTATAACGATTAAATAGATTAGAAATTTATTTAATTTTCATTATTTCAAATGGGTTGTAATTTAAATATCTAAGAAACCCAAGCAAATCCATCTCAATTGCCGATATTGAATACGTTATTTTTTATGTTGATAGTTTATTATATGTCCACATATTATAACATGTCATATTAGCACTAATGTGCCTACTCAAATGTTTTATAAAATGTCATGCATACATCCACATTTATTTATTACATTTAAATTGTTTTAATTATAAATAGGGAATATGTGCTGTAAATTAATTTTAATTAGATTAAATTAATTAATGGTTACAAATTTTATTTGCAAAATAGTATTATTATATGAAATTAAATTAAGAGTTAAATTTTAGAATTTCATATATTTGGAAATATAAAAATGTTTATATTTCTAAAGATTGTAAACCATGAAATGACTTACAAAAATAAAATACATATTTCCTATAACATTATGACCCACTAATATCCACTATGAGCATGACACCGACAGGTTCAAATGGTGCCTCAAAACAGCATAGATTTCGTCCTCTCTATGGAGGGTGTCCATTCAGATCGATACAATGTTGTTCTTCCTTGCGATAAGAATCCAAAATATACCTTTCATTTGACCTACCATACGACGACACTTTAGAGTTAAGTCTTAGGAATCCATCTAAAACAAATAAAACAACACAAAACACAAACTTACATAAAAAGTTTATTTTACAAATTTTGTTTTGAACTTGATGGATTGAGGATCTGTTTCCCATCTAGTTTTCTCATAGAATGGCAAACAGGGCCTTTTAATGTCAGATTCATGAGATGTTCCCTTTCAACATGATACTATGGCCAAAGTTTATGAATGGCTCTCTAAACGTACCCACTAGGATGAGATTCAAGAGAGGCTTGGAAATCTTCCAAGTTCTCTTTACTAAGACCATTTTTCTAGAACTAAATTTTATCCTCCCTATTTACAAATGTAAAGCCAGACACTTACCCAGACAATTTTGTCTAGAACACTTATTACACTTTGACTTCATATGATGGACTCTTCTTTTCGTAGCATGAAGACTCATATGTATACCAAGCATACCTTTACAGTTAAGAAAATCACTAGGATGGATAAACCTTCTAGATACATTTTGACATCAGTAGGAAGGAAAAAAAGAGAAAGAACCCACAGATGAATGACTCGAGTTTTGTAACTTCGATGAATTTCTTTGTAGGAAATGGAAGAGGAATATTTCTTCACGTGGTTATATTTAGGATCCATGATTGAAAAGAGAGAAAGCTAAGATTCTTGAGTGTGAATTGAGAGACTTTTGGGAGATTTGAAGTGTTTTGAAGAATTTTGAGAGTATTGAGAAGATTTTGTAGGATTAAAAGAGAAAACATTGAAGAATTTCTAGGAAAAGGTGTTTAAAGATAGAAGAACTTTGAAGGATTTTTGGGAATTTTTTTCAGAAACTTTGAATGTTTTAGAGAGAAGTGAGACAAAATTTGAGAGTTTAGAGAAAAAGTGAACTAAGAGTTTTGATCTTTGATATACAGTGAATGGTTAAATAAGCAAAAGGGTAAGATAATGTTTATACACGGATAAGGCTGTACAGACTTGTGTGAAAACAGGGTTGGGCTAAATGCATAATGGGCTAAGTAATCTTAGGTTGGACTAGGTAATCTAAATGAATACAGAGGCTACCATATCCTAGTGGTTTATTTAAGTAACCTACTAGATAATCACACACTATTAAACACTACAAAAACAAAATTTATTTTCAAACATGAAAACTAAATTAAATTTTTTTATTTTGTATTTTTGTTTTGTTTTTAAACATTTTTCAATTTTTTTTTATCTTTTTTTAATTTAAAATCTACAAAAATTCTAAAATTTTAAAAAATTTATTTTTATGTATTTCATTAAAATGCATCTCTAGAAGCGGTTGATACAAAGTACCAACTTATCCTAATGATTTCAATCTATGTTACTTAGCCATTTTAATGAATTTTTGAAAACAATTTTGTTGAATTTTAGAAAAATAACACACAAAAACAAAAGAAAACAATTAAAAAAAAAGGAAAAAGAAAATTACTAACTTATTCATCCTCACTATCCATATAAATAAAACTACTGATGGGAGTCCAAAAATCATCGGATTGATTTTCCAAGAAAAAGAGAGTCCCTAAAAATTTTGATTACTTCTAACTTCAAGAAATCTTTTTTCAAAATCAAAATCCTTATTCGCAACCATTTCTTCCTCAAAAATTTCTTTTCTAAAATCAGGTTTTCAAATGTTGGTTTCCTTAAAAATAAAATTTTCAATTTCATGTGATTCATCAATAAAAGAACACATGTTACAACTTTCATTTTTAATTTGAAAGTCTGAATCAAAAGAATTTGCCAAGTCTACTAAAGGATCAGGTGATCCAATAGAAGAAAAATTTTTCTCAACAAAATATACTTCACAATTTTCAGCAAGTGATTTTAGCGTACTGAACATATTAAATTCAAATGTCATATTTCCAAAAGACAATTTTAGAAGACCATTTCTACAGTTAATCAAAGCATGCATTGGAAGTTGCAAGAAATGAATGACCCAAAATGATAAGGACTTGAACATTTGAAGTAGCAATACGTTATGTATCCAAAACAACAAAGTCAACTAAAAAGTAAAACTTATCAATTTGAACTAACACATCCTCAGCTACTCCTCTTGGAATATTCACAGAACGATCAACTAACTAAAGTGTAACAGATGTTGGCTTAAGTTCACGTAAGCCTAGCTGTTGGTAGACAGAATAAGGCAAAAGGTTGGCACTAACACTAAAATCTAACAATGCATGATCAATTTAAGTGTTTCATATGATGCATAAAATTGTTGGACAGCTTGGATCTTTAAACTTTGATGGTGAATCATGTTGAATGATGGAACTAACCTTCTCAACTAAGAATGCAGTCTTAGTTACATTATGCCTTCTTTTAATTGTACACAAATCTTTCAAAAATTTAGTATATGATAGGACTTGTTTGATTGCATCTATAAGTGGAATATTAATTTTGACTTACTTAAAAAGTTCAAAAATTTTAGCATTCTTATCAAACTTTTCTTTTGAATGTAAAGCTTGAGGAATAAATTTATCTTTTAAAATATTATTTTCTTCTTCAAAACCGCTTTCATTACCATTAATTTCATTATTACTATTCAAAGGTGAATTAACTGCTTTATCAATAGTTTTTGCACTTCAAAGAATCGAAACAAAATTAACAGTTTCTTGTTGTAGTGAAGAACTTGAAGAGGCAACTTCATTAATAGAAGGATAATGTACAAATTGAGCATGGAATTTAAATTTTTCATTAATGCGATGTGAAGAAGTGAGTTTAGAAATAGACTCCTTAATCTCATGACTATTTTGTGAAGTGCGAGTGTTGATGGCTTCCTGTTTTTGAATAAATTTTTGTAAATTTTTTTCAAGAGTTTTGATTCATGAATTATAACTTTCAGGAGGTGGAAAATTTTGTAGAGGTTTTGAAATGGTGGATTTAGTGGATATTGGAGATTTTGAGGTTGTTGTAGAAATAGTGGACAATTTTGAAAATTTTGTAGTGAACATGGTTGTTGTGGTTGATTATTCTTCCAACCAAAATTAAGATGATTTCTCTATTGTGGATTGTACTGTCAGAATGTGGAGATAGAAACAGCTTCCTAACTTGTTCCATTTGATTTGTGTAATTTACTTGTTCATGGGACTCTTTCTTAAAAATTGGACAATTATAATTAAAGTGTCCTAGAGTTTGGTAAATATTACACAAAGTTTCAACCTTGGGTTCCTAGATATTCTTACATTCCATGGTTTTAATGTTTCTAGACAAACTAGTAATCATAGCATTTAGATCATTCTCTTGACTAAGTTCATGAATATTTCTTTGAGCATTAGCAAGATTAGACCTAATTGTTTAGTTAGAAGAATTACTACATCGCTAATATTGAGAGTTTTTAGCTAAATTATCTAAGAACTCTAACGTTTCATCAGGTTCTTTTTCAAAGGATTCTCCATTACACATTGCTTTAATGAATTGATAGGTTTCAAAAGTTAAACCTTTAAAAAAGAATCTTACGTAATGCCATTTTTCAAAACCATGATGTAGACAAGAATTCAACAAATCCTAAAAACGTTCCTATCATTGAAAGAAAACTTCTTTCAAAATTTAGGAAAATTTTAAATTTGTTTCTTCAAATCATTAGTTTTATGAGTTGGAAAGAATTTTTTCAAAACCTCAGTTTATATTTCTTACCATGTGCTAATTGACCTTGGTTTTAAAGAATTAAGCAAAGTTTTAGCCTTATCTTTTTAAGAAAAAAGAAAAAACTTAAGCCTAACTACAGCATTTGAAACATTTTGGTCAATAAAAGTAGCATAAACATCTTCAAATTCTCTAAGATGCAAGTAAGGACTTTTTGATTCTAAGCCATGAAAAGTAGGAAGTAAATTAATTGTTCTTGGTTTGAATAAAAAATTATGCGTATTGAGAGGAAAAACAAAACACAACATAGTTGTATTACGAGGTGGTTACAAGTAATCATGCATGGATCGAATAATAGGTTGGATGATTTGTTGTTTAGCCATGTTTTCATTATCAACACTTTCATCATTAGCCATTTTGAGTGAATGTAAAGATGCAATTCGGGAAGAACAAAGTAGTGAATGAAAAGTATTTTCCTTGTTGATTTTGTAGATATTAAGAATTATAACCTTAAGAAATTCCTCAAGAAAGATTGGCAGAGTGAATCTCTTAAAAACCAACTTTCCTTAGGCTAGACAGCATTTTTGAAATGACTAATGTTGAGAGAATCTTCAAAAGTAACTGGCAATAAGAACGGTTTTTGTACCAAAACTAGCCCCTAGATAGAGCTTCCTTAAAAATTATTTTTCAACAATCCATAATTTTAAACCTAAATTTATTGAATTTCATGAAAATCCTAGAAACTAAACCTAAGAATTATATTATAAATAAAAAAATATTTTTTTTGAATAGCAAATAGTGAATGGCACTTGCGTGAAGAGTAACTTTGTAAATAATGAATTACAGAAAATGAGTGCAAAATTCCTATATAAACAAAAACTTAGACCTACAAAACAACAAATATTAAAAGAAATCAAATAAACAGAAAAAGAGTTAGAAAAATAAAAAAATGAAAGAAAAAGAAATATAATACACAAAATATACTACATTAATAATGATTTTTCTTTCATCGGCAACAGCGCCATAAACTTGTTTCCCTTTTTGGAATGGAATTTTTATGGAATCCCCATGAATAAGATCAAAACTTATTCCATGACATTTACATGAGATTGGTAAATCCTTAACCCTTCCCCCTCTTACTAAGACTACCAAATGTTCTTGTAAATTATGGCCAATACTAGGTATATAAGCAGTGATTTCAAATTCAGAGGTTAAGTGTACTCTAGCAACTTTACATAAGGCAGAGTTTGGTTTTTGGGGGTGAAAATGGTCTTAAAGTTGAGTCTGATATGACCTCAGATTATTCAAATAATAAAGTCTCGGTGAGTCTGAGGTTGATCCCATAAGGAAAAATGATTGCTAAGTCCAGTATATTAGTTAAACTATTTATTTACAATATTTACACATTTTTATCATTTTTCATTTTTAGATTTTTGTGATTTTGAAATTCCAACAACAAGGAATGTGATTAACTAAAGATTAAATTTTAACAATAAGTGTAATTAATTTAAAAGAGTAACAACAATAGCAATGATAGCGCTAAGGTTCAAAGGTTCAATTCTAGCAATTAACGTAACTATATTTTAGTTTTTTTTTAATTTATTAAGTGATTTAAGAATACTACACTATGTCATCTTTAGTCGATAGTAAATCAAGTGTTATCAAGCATTTACTATACCAATTTATGTCTAAAATATAGAAAAAATTCAATTTAATAAACATGCATGATTTCAACATTACTTGACTAAAAAAACAGACAAAATATTGAGCTAAGTATTTATCGTATCATTTTCTGTCTAAGACTAATCAAGGTCTTCTTAAGCATTTTCCATGCTAGCCTATATCGGTGATAAATCAAAATCTAATTTTGCAAGAACTCTAGCTAAGATAATAGTAATTTAGGTTTTCTAAAAAAATAATTTTCGCATTATAACTGCTTAGAAAACTAAAACAAAACAAAAATATTTAAACTAATTTTGACAAAATTTTCCCTTATCTCCTCAGCTATAAAGGAAAATTAAAAAGACATATTTAAAATAAAAACACTCATAATATTATAAAAACATATCTAGAAATTTTTGCAATATAACCAAAACATTATTTTACAAATTCAGTTTTAGAATTATAACAATTCTAAAACTAAAACTAAAACTAAATTTAAAGATCTAAATAGTAATTTTTTTCCCCTTAAGATAGGTTGTGTTGAAAATGGGGGAGGAAGCCTGTATTTATAAGCCAAGAAATGACACTATTTGACATTTTTTAAATAATTTTTATACTTATTTTCGGATGAGATTTTGAGCAAATTGCTTAACTTGTGCATTTATTTAGTTATTTGTTTTCTTTTGTTTCCACGTTGATTCTCGCTCTTCAAAATGCAAATCTTTGTTTGAAATCTGGTGCTTCATGGCACTTACGAGGACCAGTAAGACGTGATCAAGACCTTCAACTGAGTGGGCCAAGGTTTATCTAACGACTATAATATGTGGGCAGCTGATGGGACCAAAGAAGAAATGTAGACCATCAGATATGGAGATTAATGAATAAGATCATGGCTTCACAAACTTAATTTAAGCTCCCCAACATTTAATCTGAACCACGGTTAAAATTAAGAAACTTTTCTTTTCTTTTCTTTTCTTGTCTCTTCTCCATGTTTTCTAACTTTCTTTTTTTTTTAATTGTTATTGCTAATGTCATGTTGATGTAGCATTGGTGCACACATTATTTGCATTTGTTGTTTGTTTTTAGCCATTTTAATGTTGTTTTGCTCCATTTCTGCTCCAAATTTTGAAATCTAAAAATTGAAATTAAAACAAAATTGATTATTTATAGACATAATATTTACAATATTTATAAAATCAAAAATAAACTAAAAAACATAAAAACATTCTAATACAAAAATATAGTACAAAGTTAATTCGGTTATACCAAAATCACTAACTACATGAAAATATTTTTAAAAATTACTAAAAATATAACACAACATATTTACAAAACTAAAAACACACTATAAAAATCATAAAGATTAAAAGTAAAATTACAACACAAAAATTAACGATTTTTACTGATTGAATATAGAACATATATTTAATACATAGAAATGACTTTAAAAATTTTGAAAATATATTTAAACATAAAAAAACGTTAAAAACATATATTTAAACACATTTTCACATTAAGACATACAAATACTACTTAACACACAAATGCTATAATTAAGGAATTTAACGAGAAATATTAATATAAAATGATAATATTTAGCCTTAAGAAATGTACATTTTTTGCGTCTTATCAAGACACAGTAATACTCTTGTTCTACATTCTAGCAACCATCTATCTCATTATAGATGTCACCCGAGCATTTTTAATATATTATATATGCAAAAATTATAGATTATGTTAAGAAAAATATTGTATGAAAAATATAGAAAACTATGCAATATAAGACTAATGTATTATAAGGGTTATACTGTAAAAGTTATGTAGTATAAAAATTATGCTACAAAAGTGAATGCAGTGTAAGAATTAGATTGTATAAAGTTAAGCAATATAGAAATTATACTGTGTGGATGACAGGATGAGTAAGGAATACTGTGCAAGTTTATAACAATATAGAAAAAGTGTACTGGTAGTATAAGAAAAATATTGTTAGTGTAAATTTAGACAGTTTAAAAAGGTAAAGTAGGCCCCCCACTAGGGGACACTTTTAAAATAGAAAATTAGCTACCTCACCTCCTATGTTGACTGGTTTTGGGCATGTGAATGTTTAATTTCAAACTAGTCCTCAAATCAAGCAATTTTACAATCATGGATCTAAGTGGATACATCCACCAAAGTGCCACCTAGATGGTGGAAAAAAAGGCCACATCGTCTCCACATCCCCCTCTAAATGGCACCACTTAAGTGTTTAATGGGTAGTTTAGAGCAAAAGTTTAATGACATATTAGTCCTTGTGAGGTGTCAACATATGTCTAAGAGAAAAGGATATAAAGTATCTCTTTTGTTTCCATCATTTTCATGCAAACCATGAAAGAAAACACCTATGCCCTCCTCCATGGATATCGGCCACTTCCCTTCATATTTCTCCCAATATTTTGCAAAAATATCACCTTAAAACCTCTTTGGAAGCAAGTTTTCTAGTGCTGAGATTAGCAACTTTGAAGGAGGGCTATGAAGGTTCCAAGCATTAAAGACGAAATGCAAGAGCTTAGAAAATCTCTTGGTTAATCCTAAACCTTAGCATTGAGTTGGTTTATGCATATTAAGTGTTTAATATGCAATTTGTAAAATGAATAGATTGTGGCATGTAAAGAGACTTTATGGCATAAATAGTTTATGAGTTATGTTGATGATAATGATGATGATGATGATTAGTTGATAAACTAGGGTTTTAAGCTTAAAAGGAAAGTTATGACAAACTTTGTCATAACACAAAGTTTAAGTGTTTTTAAGCACTCTAAGTGCTTGATAAAAGGATTTGAAGAATGGCATGTAAAGGAACTATTGTGGCATAGTTATTTTGAGGATTAAGTACTTGATTAAATGTTTAGAAAGGTCTAAATGAGATTAAACCTTAGGACATCAAGCTAAGACAAATTATGATGCAAAAAGTGTGTTTAAGGACACTTTTTAAATAATTAGATCTTTGAGGACCTTAAAGGCTGAATTATTCTCTAGGTTCAACACAAAATTTATAAGAAATGTTGAGCCGGACAACTTTCGTGAAGAAATCCTACTCGAATTCTGATTGGAATAAGCCAAAAAATGTAGATTTGGTTTTGCCTGACCAAAAATTCTATGAAGATGAATGATTTTGAGAAAATTTAACATGAAAGTTATAGATCTTATGGGAACAATAAAAAGTTGTAGATAGTTTGCAAAATTCTATACCAATTTCAAGTTATGAATTTTACAATATTTTAAGCATAAATTGTAAAAAGGAAAAGGGTTTTAAATGTTTTGAATTAGACCAAGGAGCTTTTGTAAGTTTTAAAACTTGTGAAAAACTAGAAGTTTTTGTATAAAGCAGTTGTTTTTTGTGTCGAGGACAAAAATATCAAGATTTTTATATTTCAAGCCAAAATCGTAAAACCATATGAATAGGAATTTTCATTGTGAAAGGCTAGTTTTCTACACTGCTATGGGCAGTGAGTAACCATAGATTTTAAGTTTGAAATGATTTAAAGTTTTCATCAAGTAAAGAATGGGAAAAACTTAAAGGGTGTAATTGTCAAGATTTTTGTATTATAGGTCGAAACCATAAAGTTTTGATAGAATAGATTTTTCATGAAAAGAAAACCAATGTTTGGTTTTTTGTTAAGTTACAAGTAACAAGGAAATATAAGTTTGGTTTAAAATAGGTCCCGAAAGTTTTTTAAGACCCATCAAGAGCAAAAAGGTAATTTTTTGCAAAATAGCCAAAACGTAGCTTGAAACGTTCAATTTAGGAAAAACACCCCTTAGTAGAAATTTTTCTGTAGCTCACAAGTAACAGAATGGTAAAATAAAATGAAAAGTTTAGTTACGTAACATTTGAACCACGCGTTTTACGAAAAAAACCCGTTAAGGGTAAATTCATTATTTTTAAAGAAATTGCTAAAACAGAGCCTGAGGACTTTGAATTAGCAGGATGCCCTTAAATGAAAAATGTTCTGTAATATATAAAGTAACAAAACCATCAAGTAAGGCGGAAAATTTGACTAAGAAATGAACAGGTTAAGCAATACAGATTAGAAACAAAATTAAGTATAAGAAATAAACGGATTATGTTATTGATCAAATAGGTCGGTAATAAAGAAGGTAGCAAATAATCAGGTGTCATCTATTAGGACACAAAGCCGGCTAATAGAGGGAAAAAGGATAAACTGGAAATGTTAGAGCAC
The DNA here is from genome assembly GCA_946598075.1 of Artocarpus hirsutus. NCBI lineage: Eukaryota > Viridiplantae > Streptophyta > Magnoliopsida > Rosales > Moraceae > Artocarpus > Artocarpus hirsutus. Next base: position 17,341 of record CAMOHE010038356.1, on the reverse strand, counting down.
TGCTTAGATAAGTTTCAAACATCATTTACAGTATGAAGAAAATGATTTTCAAGTACTTTTGTATGTTTTAAGTATATTTGCATATGTTATGCATAATTTTAAAAGTTCAAGTTATAATTTGCAATATGTTTGCATTTGTTATGTTTAACGTTTAAGTAAGTTTTTAAAATTAAGTTTTGAGACATGTCTTAATTTCCGTTTTAATGAAAGCCGTAGCAGTTTTAAGAATGTTTTTAAAAAAGTTTTAATGTTTTCAAAAAAGTTTTAAGAAAAAAATATTTACCCAGTATTTTTCTAACTAGTAAGTAAGATTATGTTTAAGAAATGATATCTAAGCAAACTAAGTGAAAGCCCGAAAAGGTAGGTCATTATAATAGATGGTGGATAGTGTAAGTACTTCATTCAAAAGTGGGACCATTAATTAAATTGATAAGCTACTAACCAAAACCCACACTCACATTAGTCTCACTCGTCTTTATAAATTATAGGATTAATTGTAAAATTTGTCCCTCAATTATAGCTCTTGCAACACCATACTTATGAATTTCAAAATATAACTTGTATTTCCCCTAAACTATAAAATATTGATAAAAAAAACTCCTTTTGTTAGAACTTTTAATAAACCTTAGTACATAATTAAAATTTGGTACACAATACACGAGTGTTTTGATAACTATATCACGTCTCAAACTAATTTGAATCTAAAAGTTGATATAATTTTAAAAAATTAATTGTTGAAAATATAAACTAAAAACCTTTAAAAAAGTTAAAAACAAATAATTTGTTCTTTCACTTTCATATGGTTATACCAGAGTAAGTTAGCAGTCTAATGGTTCATTAAATTATTTAACAATACCATTATTTGTGTAATATTGTATCATTTACTATCAAAATCATAATTCAAAGAGTTTTCTTGTTAATATTTTTATAAATTAGAGGGAAAAAATATTACATTTTTTAAGTGAAGAGGAGAATAGATGTTATATGTTGAAATTTGAAAACATAGTATTATAAGAGTTATAGTTAAAGGAGAATTTTTTAAATTAATCTTAAATTAAAATTAAAATAATCGATGATAGAATTACATATGATTTGGCTTTATTATGTCATCGGCTCTTAAACATAGCCGTAAGATGGATCTTATAAGAGAGAAAATGGTAAGTGAGTAAGATTGATACTCATGGTGTTGCAAAGAGCAATGCTAAAGAATATATATAGTGTTTGAAATCACACGCTAATAGTGGACCTTATAATATAGGACCCATTAAATTCTATCGGCGTTTAATACTATAGATGCCCTTAGTATATATAATAGTGGACCTTATAATATAAGACCCATTAAACTCTATCGGCGTTTAATACCATAGATGCCCTTAGTATATATAAGAGAAAAAATATTTAGCATTTAATAAAATGTCAATATTCTACTAATTTTAGAGGCACATATACTGGACATATTTTTTCTAGTGTTTCCTTATTTAAAAGGGTAAGGAATGGTTAGGAATATTTCTCTTCTTGAAATTGTGGTTGTGCTTCTAAACCATGAAAAACAATAGAAAAACATTAACAGTCACTCAAATAATGACCAGCCCAGAAGCAAGATTATCCTAATCTTTTTTTAGTCAATTATAACGTATGATCAGATTTCATAAAGTTTCTACGGTTTTAAAAGCATATATATCATGCATCCATAAGAAGATCAAGGACGATAACAACGCATTTTCATCGTGGAAAACGACATATTGCAGAATTAAGTAGCCGTGCTATGAAATTTATTAAAGTAGTTTTGTACCCTTTCCGGGAATGGAATGCTAATTGAAAGTAAATTAATTTTGTGTGGTTGAAAGATAATGATTCCTTAAGATGATTGCAACGAATGCGGGTCCCACACGTACTCTATAGTTAGCAGAGAAATAGAAAAGTTATTTGTGAGGTTGCCTCGTATTGTCATTTTGAGTCTACTCCTTCGAAGGTCATGGAATATACTTGGCTACGTCTTATCGTCTGTCCAATTTAAAGAAAATGACTCCCACACAAACAGTACAATATATATCTCTAGACACTGTTTTTGGAGATAGGATAGAGACATATTTTTATAAATTTAAGTAGATGAAAAAATAAAAATCTTTTATTTTTATTTTTATTTTTGCAAAACAGTTTTCAGAGTTAGAAATTTGCTTAGTGCTTTGTGAAGTATGGCTGCTTCAGCTATGAGCCGGTCCGAGGTTATGGACCAGCTAGGATAGAGAAAGTTACATTAAGACATATATCAAAATTTTACTACTTATATTGAAATATAACAATAAAAATATAATATTGTACAGATAGTAAAAATTGTAATAATAAATATAATTAATACAAAATTTTGTAATACAAAACGTGAATATCATAATACTAATATTATTTAATGTTATTGTTGGAATTTTTACTTCCATTAATCAACAAATAAAAGGTACTTTGTTTAGTGAGTACCGTTTGGGTTTTATTGAGGAGAGATATTTATGTGCACGAGGTATTATACTAGGGTATATTTTAGATCTTGAACGATCAACCTTTATTTTATTTTATTTTTTTGTGAAATCAACCTTTATTTTATTCAAGCAATTTATAAGTCTAGATGATGTAAATATCAACTTGGGAAGTTGAGTTTGTACTGCTTTAATGAAGAGAAAATTACATATTATGCTACACTTAAAAAGAGAGCTTTATTTATGTCACACTTGAAAGAAGTTGTGCTACGTTATTATCTATATTGCTCTTTTTAAAAAAATTAGTATGAATTATTTAAATCTTTTTTATCACAATAAATTTAAGTAAACAAAACCTAACACTTTCTTCCCTCCCTTTTCCTCTCTCTCTCATCTACTAGAATATTAGTGGCTTAATAAGTATTTATAAAAAGTAAGTTTCAAACATTTCCATTAAAATTTCCCATAAATCAAACGAGACCTAACAAGAAAAGGCCGCTATGGTTTATACATTTCAATTGAAATACCAAACCAAGAAAAGCATACCAAAAAGGTCGGAATTTCAGTTAAAACTTATTACTAAATATTTTAACAATCAAAAACAATTTTTTTTAATTTGTTTTTGCCTTCATCAAGCATCTGAACAAAAGTTGCACCGCACAATTATATTTGTCATTTAAATTCGAATAGTGTAGAGGATTGATATGATATTGAGTAGGCTTAGATATCATATTTGATTTCACGACAAAAAAATATTGTTTTAAAGAGACGTAGAAGGCTACGCTTCAACTTTAAGTTCGTCAACTAAAAATCATATAGGGTGTTTGGTGGGATAATTAAGACTATTGGTTAGAACTGTTTTTATTGTAGCATAAGAGTTTTATACTATAACGATTTTTTTAATTATTACTGTAGCATGTGAAAGCTTTCTACTATTTATAACTAAAAAAGTGGTTCAAACTACAGCCTGCTAAACGCTCTTATAGTTGCATACATGTTTTTTTTTTTTTTAATGAGAAGGTCATGTGCTTTATATTCTTGACCACCAGTCAAATAGACGTTTGAAGGTATGCCAGATCTCTGTCTATATATATTTGTGTATATTTATATATATTCGTGCTTTAGGAATCGTTAATTAATTTCCACGCAGAGTGACCAACCAGATGACTATTAGATTATATGTTCTTCTATGTGACCTAAAATTGAAGGCAGCGGCGGCAAAGATTGCTGCAAACATTGTTAATTAATATCGAATTAAGAAAAATGAAAAATATGAATTCATTTGAAAATAGTCACTTGAAAATAACAATAAGGACGTCACTCAAAGCGATGTAGATGTATCATGTTTACGTCTCTATTCACTTCGGGACCAACTGCTGAGAAATCATTCCTAACTGATGGCCAAGAGGAAAAAGAAAATTAAAAGCAAATAATAGAAAAAAAAAAAAATTGACGTCAACCCAGAGCATGATACAGTTCTGGGTTTTTTTTAGCCATGACCCTGTAGGACCCATGTTTACAAATCTGTTAACAGAAGCTTTTTTTACTTTTTTCTACGGTTGTCCTCAAAGAACTACCACCTTTGCTAAGTGGTCGTGAGAGCGGTTGAAACAGAAAATATTAATTTAAAATGTATAATTTTTTGTTTTTAATTATAGTTGTTGAAAGTTTTACATTATTTATTGATTTAAACCAACTCTTTCAAGAGAAATGCCAAACGCAAGCTAAAAAAACATAAGTCATTTAACCAATACAACTTTTTTTTAATTATTTGACATAACATCAACCTTAAAAATGTGTTTTGATTATTTAAAATAACATAAACGTTAAAAATGTGTATCACTGAGAAATTTTTAATCATCCTAAACTTTTTTTATACGTAAACGTTAAAAATGTGTATCACAAAGAAATTTTTAATCATCCTAAACTATTTTCACACCTCTAATTGAGTTTTGCAATGTAATGTTAATATTAATAATGCATAACAATAGTAGGAAAAACTAATTATTTCTTGACGTTGCACATTTTCGACATAAATGATACATTTAATAAATGCATGTTTTTTATTGTTATATATATATATATATATATATATATATATATATATACCACTTTTACTATGATCCATATCTAACACACTATGTAAAATTGAAATATATATCATAAAAATTACTGAGCATAGTATCGCTGTTGAAAAGGTGTAACATAAACTGTGTTACATATAATGAATCAACATTATCAATATTATGTTCAATAACGTTATGTTATATTTTTAACTTTTACATTTGACGTTGAATGTTGTTCATTCAACGTTGAATGAACCATCTATTTGATTTATATGGAATGCAGCAACACCCTATATATACATCTTTTTAAGATGATGACGAAAACCATAGGATAACATATAACGCGCATATCTACACAACTTATATGGATATTACAATTAAACTTCTTATATGTATCAGAAATATATATTGATATTAAATTAAACTTCTTATATCAATATGTATCATTATTGCTATACTCAGGCGCTTATTGCTAAATCAAGAGCAAGAATAATTCGTTCGTAAAATCAAGGGAGCTTTTATATATATATATATAATTGAAAGAAGACCGCTGAAGAAACGGTAATGACATATATATATATACACACACACACACATATATACACATATATATATTACTTTTAACTAAGAGAGAAAAGCATTTTACTACATATTAAAATATATCTAAATAAGGTACCTCTTATTTTTAACTTTTTTTCAACTTATTTCTTTGTTTTTAAAATTATAAAATTATTATTTGGATTTTAAAAACTTATTTCAATTTTATCATTCTGAATAGAAAAAATTAGACAAAACAACATAACTATCCTTAAAAAAGCTATGAAAAATATTTCATATTTTAAAAACGAAAACAAATTTTAAAACAAAACATCAAATTAAAAAAAAAAAGATATTAAGTTTATGACTTTCAAAATTTTGAAATATTTTTCAAAAAAATTTTGTCAAGAAGAAATATTTATTTCATAAACAAATTAAGTTTAATTAAGGATATGTTTATCTTATCCTCATGTTTTTTGGTTGAAAAAGTCTACAAGAAATAAAATTGAAACAAGTTTTTTAAATTCAAATGAGACCTTTGTTGTGTCTAAAAACAAAGAAACAAATTAAGAAATAATAAAAACTAAAAGATATAATAATACAATTAACGCTATCTAATAATTGTGAAGGAAAAGAAATGTAAGAAGGGTTCGAAGAGGGAAAGATCATCAAAAGACAACATTTAAGTATACAAATCGTAACACATGATGATTATCTTCAAATGTGTTCAGCAAATTCGACGATTACAATTGTACCAGATATATCATTCAAGTGTTTTATTAATTTTGTCTAGCTAAAAATTACATCATAATTCATCTGCTTTATTCTTTTCTACACCCAAAGCACCTCACCAACAAGGAAAAAAAAAAAATACATCTATGTGTATCAGGTATCTCACCATATGTAGGGAGAAGCTCTTCTGAAAAATATATCTATCACGTATAACTGAAATAATTGACCAATAAATCATAGGAATTTCAAGCCATTCTATTATATATATATATATATATATCCTCTGAATTCCTAACAACAAAATCTCCATACCAAATCCAAATCTCTACTGCTTATAGACTATTTATGTATATATTCTAGTATATAGTAAGATCAATCGGCTGGTAACCGTTTCTGCATGCAGATATAAATTATACCTTCAACTTTTTATGTCTTGCAGGTTAGGCATAAATAATGAGATGTAGCAATAGAAGCAGCAGTCTCCCAATATGAATCAAGAAAACCAATTCATCCCGGACAGTTGAAAGGGTATTTGGAAGAGCCCGTGATCTCCCAAACCTCCGAGCACAGTACTCGGCTGGTGCAACGGCGGCGTTTGAGCAGCGGCAGGAAGCTGGCTGAGCAGAGTCGCCAACGAGTTCGTGTGGCTATGATTCCCTTCCGTCCCCGCCGTCGCTATACCGTCGTGATCCAACTGCAATCTCTTGCAGGACGACGAGCCGGGCCCACTGCCGTCCTCGTCGTTGTCGACGACATCGTTCCAGTACATCCCCGGAAGCACTCCCCTTTTCATCGAAAGATGATGATGATGATGATGATGATCCGGCTGTTTAGAGCAAGAGGAAGAGGCTAAAGTAGTACTGGTGGTCGTGTTTGTATTAATTCCGTTGTCGTTGATGCAGCCGAGCATTGCGTCGAACAGGTTGTGGTCGTTTTCACTCATCGCCGCCGTCCCGTAGCTTAAGAAAGTCTCCGATTTTGATAGTTGTTTTTTCAGCTTTCCAAAATTCTGTGGGCCCACCGTGTTGCTCATCGGAGACAGGTTAATGGACCCCAACATGTCATCAATAGAATCATGATCTCTCTCCTGATGATCCAATCGCCTACTTGTGTTGTTCTTTTTGTAAATCCGGCACAGTACCCAATCATCAAGCTAAATTAACCACAAAAAAAGAAAAAAGCAGTCAGTGAAATCAAGAATCAATTCGAACAAAATCTCCCTGACTCATAATCAGGACTTTGTATGAACGAACTTACCCTCAGCGAGTTCTTCTTGTTGCCCCAGTCGTAACCTGGAGGCTTGTTATTGGCTTTGTTATCTGCGAGCCGATATTCATGCATAATCCAGTTGGTCTTGATCCCTTTTGGGGGTTTACCTCCGTAGAAAACAAGAGCCTTCTTTACGCCGACCTTTTGAGTTCCGCCGGAAGTTAAGACAGGCTTGTCCGTACCGGTGGCCTTCCAATACCCCGACGTCGCCGCCCTGTTCGGTCGTGCCCCGTTCGGGTACTTCCGGTCCCTTGGGCTGAAAAAGTACCATTCTTGTTCCCCAAACGTCGCCTTAGCTGAAAATTAATTAATTAATTCACCACACAAACGTTGATTAAATTTGATGACTATAAACTTAAAATCGAATTGAATTGGATTGGATTGAATAAGAATACCTGGAAGCTCCCACGGATCGAACTTGTAGAGATCAACCTCGGCAATTATCGCGACCGGAAGGGGAGCTGAAATAGCCTTCTTCTTGAGGTAGTGGACGACAAGCTCCTCATCCGTTGGGTGGAAACGGAACCCCGGCGGAAGGTTCGGCTGCGGCTGCGGCTGCTGCTGCTGCTGCTGAGACCCCACGGAGGAGTCGGTACTCTCCATTAAAATCCTGCAAAAAACCCCTGGGAGTCTTCTCGACCAAAGTATGTTACAAAAGATTCCTTTTACCAAAAAAAAAATGATGTTTTTCTTGTTTTAGAGAGGAGAAGAAAGCGGTGAGAAAACTATTGTCAGGAGAGGGCATAGGCCTTGTTTAAAATGAGCATGGAAGTGTTGCGGGAATAGCAATAAGAAGAATTAAGGGGTGAGGTGGGTGGAGATTGTCTACGTGGGGTGCATGGGATTATAGGGAGATTGACCAATAATGTTTGCTGTATGGTTGGGGGTGATTATTTTTTTATGGAAGTAGCCAAATGACGAAATTAACCGCCTGATAAGGGGCTCAAACGGAAAAGGACGGAAAGGTGGTTAGGACGAAAGGAATGGGTAACGAAGAAGCCGATGGCTACCTGACGACGACCGGAACTGCAATACGGGCCGTCCATACGTGGGCTTTGCAAGGCCTTGATTTCAGGACAACGTTGATGGGGAGAGTGGTGGGGGCCCACTGGCCCACACAAGGCAAAGTAGCAGAATAAAAACAAAAAATAAAAGTAAAACTAAAAAGATGCATGTATGGATGGATAAGTGTGGGGTGGGAACGAACCTTACGCATCAGATGTCATGCTTTTGTTGCGGCAAATACCACCAAAATTATGCTAGAGAGGGACCCCCATCATGTTCATGTGCTCCCACTCGCATCTCGCTCTAAGGGAAAAATAAATTGGAACCTATGATTTTTAGTTTTCTATTGACCTACCGAAATTAGGGTCATTAATTTCTGAGCTTACTAATCAAATAATCTTGGTAAACAATGCTAGCTATAAGACAACAGTGATATTAAACCCTACACATAAATAGAAAACAGATCCGACAACGTAGAATTCACAGAATTTATAAGTAAGGTACACCGTTTATTAGTTAGAGTGCTCAATTTCGATACAAAGCATAATGTTATTGGTGTTGGTTGAGACGTGTAGATATTTTCCTTGTGTTGTCATCTCTTGAGTGGAGGACCCTAAATGGATTTCTCCTTAGCCAGTGCCAAATCTTGAATGGTGAAGCATTTGTACACGTGATTTATGAATGAGTAAGTTCAACCAATACTCGGTTGAAGATGAGTTCTTTTTTGTAAAAGTAAAACAATTAAAAAAGCCATCGTGGGAATTTCAACTAGCCTACCTTGTTAGTAATTAGGCCATTGTCAATGTCCACGTTCTTTGGTTTCCTTCTAGTCTCGGTGAAATGAATAAAGGCCCTAGGCAAAGGACGTGGAAAAAAAAATGGCCTTGTTAGTACAACATTAATGTTGAGCGAGACGTTGGAAAGTACTGTTTGGATTTGTTAGAGCGATGCAAGATTGATCGCGAGATGGAAGATGAATCCGCACTTTCAGAAAAGGACCCGTAAATAAAATTTAGCCATGCATAAAATAATAGGGTGTTTGGTAATAGTTTTCACCGATCAGTTCTCACCATAAATTCAGTTATAAACAGGAAAAAGCTATCACATGTTATAATAATAATAAAAAAATTACTACAATATAAAACTTTCACATACGTACAGTAAAAATGGTTTCCACCACCCTTTTAAACACCTACTAAAAGGTGAACCTCTATCATGTTGGTACACTTTAAATATGAGATCACATCAACATCATAGTAAAATCAAATTAGGAAGTAAACACGACGGAATATAGGAAAGAAATTAAAGCTTAAAAGTTCGAATTGTGTAATATTAAAGTAATTTTTTGTAGCCTTTTAAAAAAATTCTGTAAACAGAAAAACAAGCTTGTATACAATTAATATTTGAAAATTTTTTGATGGAAGTGCAAAAAAATGATATTGTATCTTTGTTACTTAACCATGATATTAAAATTTTTTTAATAAATATGATAAGCAATCCGAAGAACATAAACCAAAATTACTATTTTGCACTTGTAACTGCATTTTTAAAGAGGCTATAAGTACATTCTATCACGTGAAAATTTATAATTTTCTTTATGATCTCATATTGATAAGCATGATAAACCTCAAGACTAAAACCAGCATTTTCCCTCCATTCCACCACCAAGTGGGTGGCAAACAAGAGTAAAGAGAGAGAATCACTTACGTTAGTCCGCTTTTCACCATAGCCAGAATCTTTAGAGGAGAATGGGGTAAAGACTTTAAGGAAAGATACTATGCTAGCATGTTAGGAAGTGGGTCCAAAATGCTGGTTCCATGGTCGACCAAAGGGCCCCAAATGAGTGTCAATTCTAATTTGTTGCCGAATAGTACCAAGTATTATCTCAGTGCAAGCCTTAGTTAAATCACTTCACCTTTCAATTTCACATGCTCGCAATGCAAACACAAAATTCACACTTAAAATGAGTTTTCCTATGAACTGGGTTTTGTGCAGAGATTCAGCAGCTGCTACTTTTTGCTTGATTTAATGGTCTTAATTGATCTCAAATCCACAGAAACTTAATTAGAATAAAGATCTTTGAGAGTGCATTTGGTTGGAGTATTTTTTTTGGGTCCAATAGATTCAAATTTATATTTGAGTATCAAGAATTTTTTGGATACATGTTTGTTTCCTCTAAAAACTGAATCTTTTGAGTATCAAAAATCTAAGTTTTTAAAGTTCTGACTTTCTCCTAAATTTTTGATACTCGAATATCTTTGTTACAATAAAAGCTAAAATTCCTTTTGTCCTATATTTGAGAAAAAAATCATAATTTTTTCATTTAATATTTAAATGAGATAATTCTTTTTTCATTGTATTCCTAGCGAAGAGAAATAAATTAAGATTCATATTATATATTTTTTAAGATCATTAACGTTAAGATTTTATTACATTTGTTAAGAAATCAAAAAACTTTTTTCATTACATTTCCAAACATAAATTCTAATTTTATTCCATACTTAGATTCTAAAATTTAAATGCATATCTAAACGTCAATTCGGATAACAATTTATATTACTAACTCTAATTTTAATTCAAATCACATAACTTAAATCAAATCATTAATTTAAATTTATTTATCAAACTGTCTCGATATGGCTCCTAATTTTATGGTCCCATAAATTTTAAGACCACTGTAGACAACTATACAACAAAGACAAGTGATAATTAGAAAATGCCAATTAATTGGATTGGTCAACAACAATAAGACTGCTCTAATTGGTCCAAATCAGGACTGATTTGAGTACATAACATTAAACACTGGCACGTACTAGTTTTTTTAATTATATCATGTGGTCCGTTTAGTCAGAAAGCGACAGAAAGAAGATTTGACACCAGAAACATACTAATTTTCCTAGAGTGAGTACGGTTGGAATCTCATAGGTTGTTTTTGATAAACTCAAGCTGACACTGCAGTTATATCACAAATTTAATTATGAATAATATAAAATTTTAATATGTTACGATAAAAATAGTTTTAATTATTAATTTTTATTATTCTTTGAAACACATTCTCAGTTTTGTCTTAAGAGTTTTAAACTTTTATATATTATTATGTAAAATAATAATATATTACAATGTAAAATTTTCACATGTTACAATAGTTTCAGTTCTAACTTTTAATTTTAACTTACTTTTCAACCACTCTATTAATAGTTAAATAATGAAAAGAAAAAATTTGAGTCGTAAAAATTTCTAAACGTTTATTAGGCAGAAGCACATACATCATGTTCTTCTGTAGAAAACTCTGTTTTGTACTCCTATAAAAAACTAAGGCCTCTCAAATATGTACTACCTCAATGCATTGAGGGCTTACTTGGTGTGTAGTATTTGAGAGAATTAGATTGGATTAAATCTTACTACTTTGTTTGTTTAGTAAAAAACTTTAAAAGATTGGATTGAAAAAGAGCTTATCCAATCCATACTTGAATCCTCTTAAAAGAGGATTAACTAATCTCTTACTAAAGCATGGAATTAAATATAACCTTTATACATTGTAAAAATTTTCAAAGACCTATTTGTAAAAGTATATAAAAATTTAGAGTCAAATTATAATTTTTTAAAAAATAAGACGTCAAAATATAATATTTATGTGACAATTTTAATGACTATATTTTTTTCTCCTTTAATTTTAAAAAATTACAATTTGACCTAAAATTTAAAAAAAATTTATAAAAAGACCTCTATTTTAATAACATAACATTAAGCATAGAATTAGATTAGCTAAAATTTTATCTTATGTATTCCAATCCAATCTAATCCTCTAAGATTATCTTATGTAATGTTATCCTATCTAATACATCAAATAGGCCTTGATGATACAAGAATATTTATTATTTAAATTCAAGAGGGGCGTCTAACTCTAATCGGACGCAATATAATTAGCAAGTTGATATCAGTAATTCACTAAAAGGACATATCGATGTCAAATTACCTTCTCATGACTGAATAATTCACATATACTATTGACTCTTTTACTATTATAATTTTTCTTTAAATTTTTTTTCATCTTATAGGTTATAACCTCGTTATTTATAAAACTATTAGACTAGATTCTACTGTTTTGTTAATGGTATAATTATAACCCTATTAGATTAAATATGATTGTTTTTTTTATTTTTATTTTTATTTTGAATGTTAGAGGATCAATTTTTTTAATAAATGATTGAATCACTCGATGATGTGACAAGCTTTCTTTCAGATCATTCTTTTTTAAGTGAGAATCAGATTTTTTTAAAATGGGGACACATGTAACGCAGGTAATGACTGTTTTCTTTATAACTAATTAGCTCCAACATCGCATAATGCTTTTTTTTTTTTTTTTTTTGTGAAATTTTGTAGAGCATTAGTTAGTGCTCAGTGTTGTAATAAAAATCATATATACATTATACATTGTTGCATACACAGGCACTTGATTAACACATATACATTTGAGGCCTACCGGAGACAACCGTTCCTATCGAGGGCTTTTTTTATTTATTTATAAATAATCTTTAAAAATAAGTATTTTTTAGTTTTTTCGTATTGTGAGGATTTTTTAACATGTATATCCTTACTAAACCTCACATCTTTTTGCTTTTATTTGTGTATTGCAAAAAAAAAAAAAAAATTGTATGCCCTTACTTAAGTAAATGCCACGCTCCACCCTAGATATATCAAAATGGGCCGGACCTAATAGGTCGGCACAAACACAGCACGTTAAAAAATAGACATGCCACAGTATGGCATGATTATTAAATAGGCTTAGCCCACTCTGCTTGTTAAATATGGTGCGCTTAGTGTAACTTTTGAGCACGAAGTATGTTAAAAGCATAACATAGTAAGGACTTGACGCAAGCACGAGCAAGAGCACGTTAAAAACACGATTAGGGTCTAATTATAAGTACAATTAACATATGCAATTTAAAACTTATATTACTAATATATTTTATATTTTTATAAATATTTTTTACTAATAGATTTGATTAAAAAAGAAAAAAAATCAAATAAATTATTTGTTGTTGGTGAATTATCAATTGTCAATATATACTTACTCTCTTTAATTTATATGAAAAACTAAATAATAGAAACCACACTGTACAATATTCTACAATGTTGTAGTTATAAGAAAAAAAAAAATTTAATCAATAATGCACTTTCTTTTGTTATGATTTAGTGTTTTTATTTTATTTATTTATTTATTTTTGTAAATTTATATTAAGCAGGAGAAAAACATATTAAGAGCTAAAAGTACAACAAAAAACACGAACATCAATACAGGCACGAGCACGGCCCAAGTACTTTATGGGCATGGCCCATTAATATATGGGCGATGAGGCCTGGCTTGATGCCATAAAAATTAACTAGATTAGGCCTAGCACAGTAGGATAAATAAATGGGTAGGCTGGATATAACAAGAGGCACACTTGAGCCTAAATTAAATAAGCTGGGCCGGGCATCTCCTAGACAAGTTCAAGCCTCCCAAATGGCATCCTATAAACATTTGACCAAACTAGACAAACATATCCAGATATACAAGTCCTACATGGAGCTTTATGGGTATCCATAGGAAACCATGTATAGAGCTTGCAGCCAAACCCTCGCCGGTTCAGCCAAGCATTGGTTCAAATCCTTGAAAGGAGAAAGCATGACAAGCTTCTAGGACCTAAAGATCTTTTCCTAAACTAATTCATAGGAGTAAGAGCTTTCTCCCAAGCAAGGAAAAGCTCAGCTTCTTGATGCAAGAGCCACATAAGTCCTCAAAAAATTGGCTCGTGAAATACACAAAAGAGGTAGCAACCATCATTGGTATCATTGAAGATGTCACCCTCACGAGGGCACTTTGCAGCATGAGAATGGATATTCTTTTAAGGGACAACCTTGATCGTAAAAGTGCCAAGTCTTACAGGGAATTCCTGGAGAGAGCCCAAGAGTTCACAAATAAGGAAGAAGTCAAAGACTTAGTACACAAGCGAAGTATGGGAGGCGAAGGTAGTAATAGCCAAGGGTCGAACCCAAGATGGAAGAAAAGAGGTCATCTATAGGGGTAGAGCAATGCGCCAAGGTTACCAATATATGACCTGCATCAAAACCCTCCAAGCTGATCTATTGTTACTGATGACTCTAAGCGGTAGAGGCAAGATAATGGTAGCCCTTGACCACACCAAAGATATGAGAACTATCATGATCTCATAACCTCCATAAATGACATCTACCATCAAATCAGTGACAAGCCTTATCTCTGGCATCCATTGTCGATGAGATCAAACCTTAACAAATGCAACCAGAACAAGTACTATAGGTTTCCACGGTGATGTGGGACATTAACGTGTGAGCACATGGATCTCAAAGATGAGATATAATGGTTAATCAGAGAAGGTCAACTACAGGGGTACAAGGTTGACAAGAATAGAAGGTGCAAATAGAGAAATGATCATCTAAACGATCAAAGAAATGATGGGTGGTGACGTGATGACGATCATCGAGACATCAATAGAAGCGAACCCACAAGAGTGATTTATACCATCTTTAGAGGACCACACCATGGAGGAGACTCTAGAAGGTCCTAAAAAAAAATTACTCCCATGAAGCAAAAGAAATGCAAGGCAAAGATACTTGAATGTTTTACCAATAGGCTAGCCAAGGCATATAAGTTTGAAGGTACAAAGATAACTTTTTCATAATAGAATGCACATGGAGTCCATTTGCCACAAAATGGTGCCTTGGTGGTCAAAACACTGATCTGGAATTTCATCGTATGTCGAATTCTAGTGGATGATAGAAGTTCAGTCGACATCATCTATGATGATTGCCTCAAGAAAATAGGAATTTCGCTAGACTAGACAACATCAAATTCTCGACTACTACATGGATTTACTGGCGATAGCATGATTTCTGAAGGGATAATCAAGTTGTTAATCATGGTCAGAGAAAACCCTACACGATGCTATACTCTCAAACTTTCTAGTTGTAAAGGAGGAGACTAGTACAATACGGTGATCAGGAGGCCCACATTAAGAGCCCTAAAAGCAATCACTTCCATCTACTACCAAAAAGTTAAGTTCCCCACGCTGGAACGAGTAGGCAAGATGAGAGGGATCCAATACCAAGCATGGTTAACATATTTAGACGTAGTGCATACATGCAAATCCTAGGAGAATAGAAGTCAGGATGGTACGCTAGGAGCCCATGGAAGAGGACCTTAAATTGAGGTTAGAAGACGAGATCATAGGGACAAAACTAGCTAAAGATCTCGTCAAGATACAAGTGGACGAGTGTAATCTATCAAGGTTATTAAAAATAGGGTCGGAGTTAAGCAAGAGATAGGTGGAGGAATGGAAGGAATCCTTGAGCAAGAACCTTAACGTTTTTGCTTGGATTCATGAGGATATGGTAGTGATTGACCTGGAAGTCGCCTACCATCCCTTGAACATCAACTCGACTGTTCCCCAAAAAGGCAAAAGAGACAACCAATAAACCTAAAGAGGTATGAAGCACTCCATGAAAAGGTCAATAAATTGGAGAAAAATGGCTTCATTAGGGAATCATGTTATCCTAACTAGATCTCAAACCCAGGGCTTATCCACAAGCCAAATAGGAAGTGAAGGACATGTATCGACTTCAACGATTTAAATAAGACTTATCCAAAGGACAACTTTCCCCTACCATAGATTCATCAACTAATCTACGCTACCATAGGACATGAATTATTGAGTTTTACAGACACCTACTCAAGCTACAACTAGATCCTAAGACACCCTCAAGATCAAGAACATACCTCTTTTATCACAGATAAAGGTTTGTATTATTATCTTGTCATATCCTTTGGATTGAAGAATATAGAAGCCACATACCAACACTTGGTGAACATAACAAAATGTTCACCAAGCAAATTAGAAAGACAATGGAAGTATATGTCAACAATATGCTGGTAAAGTTGGTAAAGGTGAGCGTACATGTTGCACATCTTGGAGAGATGTTCCAAATCTTGAGAAAGTATAAGATGGAGCTTAACCCTTTATAGTGTGCATTTGAGATGGCATTAGGAAAGTTCTTAGGATTTATGATCAGTTGCCAATGCATAGAGGCAAATCTAGCCAAAATCCATGCATTTTTAGATATAGAGGCACCACGGAGGCCCAAAGAAGCCCAAAAGCTGGTGGATTGTGTAGCAACACTCAATCACTTCATCTCAAGGGCAACTAATAATTGTGTGCCTTTTTTTGATATCTTAAAAGAAAGGAAGCCGTTCGAGTAGACGGAGGACTGTTATGAGGCGTTCAAATGCCTGAAAGGGTATCTTGGGAAACCCCCTTTGCTTTTGAAAGTTCTGTCAGGGGAGACCCTACAAATTTATTTGGTAGTCTTATCCCATTTAAGCTCTATTCTAATAAGAGAAGAAAGAAAGTCTCAGCTCCTAGTCTACTACACAAGTAAATGATTGCTCGACGTACAGACCTGATACCGAGAAATGGAAAAACTGGCTGTGGCTTTGGTTATGTCAACATGAAAATTGAAAAGGTATTTCTTGGACACAAGGTGGAAGTTTTAACAAACTACCCATTAAGGAAAGCTTACAAAAGTAAGAGACCTCGAGTCGATTACGAAAATGGTTGGTCGAATTGAGTCAATATGACATCAATTACAAACCTAAGACTGGCATTAAGGGGTAGACTTTGATAGACTTTGTTGCTGAGTTTATAGCTAAACCAAAAGGAGACAAAAAGAGGTAGAAGAAAAACAAGCAAAGTGGAAGTTATGTTAGACATGTATGCCCTAAGGAATAAAAATGTAACGAGTTTTTGAAGACATTTTTATCAATAAAGAATTCATTTATTATTTATATACCAAATCTTGTCCTCTTTACGTTCATATTTGTTGAATGTATGATAAGCAAACAATAGTCTGAGACTGTCGATCTAAACCTTTAAGAATTGGGCATATGATAGACAGATTATGCGAAAGACACGATTCTTAAGGTGACGGTCTAAAACATAAGATCCGCAATCGATGGAATAAAGTTGGGTGTTTTATTCATGTAAAGATTGTTATATTGTCTATATTCCTATTGGGAGATAGTTTGTCTTGACCATTGGAGGTGGACTCCGTGAATAGAAACATTAGCACGTTATCATAGGTGACGATGTGTTGGATCGGGACATAAAGTGAATTGATTTAGATTAATAATTATGTCTTGGCAAATCGATTCACTTTAGACAATCATTTGTATTGTATCTTAATCTT